>JABLUY010000175.1:0-82656 GCA_013306675.1 Thraustochytrium sp. TN22 | reverse complement strand
GACGGCAGCGGCACCGTGCTGCACTGGGACCTGCAGACCGGTGCGCAAGTGGACGCCCAAGCCGCGACGCCGCGTCTGCATGGGGGCCGCCGAGCTCTTCCGGTTAAAGTGGCTGAGGACCGCCTCCACATCCTGCCTTGCGATGGCCGGGTGGGCTTCACAACGGATCATATCTTATTAAGATGTTGCGTCCGTCAGGGCGCCGTCTTCGTTGCTGGTGACCTAACCGGCATGGTGCACATTCTCAAGATGAAGGAAGCTGCGGCTGACCGATAGATTTTTACAATTTGGTCTGCAGTTAGGAGTCTTGAACATTGGTGCTGCAGGCTTGAATCGAACTCGGGCGCGAAGGCAGACGTTGTGCGTGCGAAGGCAATCCCCTAGCCAAGAGGAGTCTTGTCGGAGCGTCGTTCTTGGGTCCGCTCTTCTACTCGTCGGTACGAGAAGAAGCCGGCGCCAGCACGTGAAGCTGCGTGTGCGCAGTCACGCCTGTCGCAGCGCGCGTGTGCGGAGGCGCAGGCTCGGGCGCTGTACGGCAGCGTTGTTGCTGTGGGAGGGCGGCGGCGGGGCAGCCGTTGTCCTGAGGAGCGGCTGGAGAAGGTCGGCTGGCTGGACAAGAGGTGGTCGGGCGGCAAAACGCGAGCTCGGGCTCCAAGACAGGACCTTGGAACCGCGGCCGGAGTCAGTTGGCGAGCGACGTACGAACTGATCTACTGAAGGAGCCACGACGAAGACGGCGAGCTTGGTCTCGCTGCCGTTCGCCGGCGCGCTGCATTGCAATGCAATGAGGCAGCACAGGGAGCGACCGGGAGCACATCAGGACGCGCAGGCTGGCTCATTCCTCCAAAGAGCGCAGCGTGAAAATGGATGAGCTCACGCAGAGCACATTCCTCAAAAAGCGTAGCGTGAAAGTGAATGAGCTGTCGCAGACGATCAGGAAGGTGCAGAAGGCGGACTCGTTGGTGGCAAGGACGGCGTTGGAGACGCGCACGTGTGATTGCTGCAGCGGACCAATCATTGCCAGTTTGGCGTTACTGGTGCTGCCTGCTTGACGACGCTGGGACTGCCGAGCGACGATGGTTGCGGTGCGGCAGCAGTCGCCATGCAGCGCTTCAGCAGGCCTGGTGGGCTTCTTGTCCTTGGCAGAGTGCGTGGCGCACGCGGTCTAACAAGTGATGTAGCTCTGAAGTGGAAAAGATGGACAGGTCTTAGAAACGCAACAAAGCCCCACCCCCGCGCTGGCCGAAGGGCCCGGGCGAGAAACGGGGTGAAAAGGGTTGTGGTACGGTCGAGAGCTGTAAGTCAGGTCGAGCTGGAGTTGCGAGTCTGCCGAAGCCGCCGGGAGGCTTGGCGCCAGACTAGTGGTTGCGAGGCCTGGGTGGTGATGCTGCCTAGGATCTTTGTACGGGGTACAAAGAGATGAGCGCCTTGGTTGGCGCAGAGCTGCGCGGGGAGCAGCTCGTGGAGCTGCGTGAACAGGCACGGGGTGCATTCACGGCAGCGTGCGAAGTATTCGAGCGGTGGGCCCTAGCCTCGATGAGATTTTGCCGCTTGCCCGGAGTCGCCCCCGAGGTCGCCCGAGCTGGGCGCGTCACACGAGGCTCCGACGGGGCGGGCATCCAGGCGTCACTCTTGTTGATCTTCCGCCCTCTGAGCCTGTCGCACGTCGTCCCTTGATACGGTCTCTTGCGCGACGCGCAGGAGGCGGTGTATTGCGCAGCTGGTTCTCGTTGATGAAGACCTTGCCGCGGCAGCTGGATGAACGCGAGCGTGTCTACGGCCGTCGGCAACAAGGCGTCAGCGCACGAGGACGCGTGGGCCGACCCAGACTTCGAGAAAGGCGTTGGCAGCGTCATGTGCCCAGGCATGTTGGATGTGAATGAGCGGGGACGGCCGTGCGGGTTGTGAGAGCTTTGAAAATGCGAATGCGTGCGTCCTTGCTGACGCGCGTGCGATGAGGAGGAGCGAGGTGCCTGCCCGGTGGGTGCGCACGCGGTGCAGGTGCTGCTGGGCGACGATGGCAGCGGCGCAGCAGTTGTCGTTCAGCAGCGCGTCAGGCTGGCGGCCTGCTTTTGTCTTGCAGGGACAGGGTGTGCGCTGCCTGGAGCGCCGTGATGTGCAGGAGGCGGCGCTCGTTGAGGGCAACGGTGACACAGCCACGACGGAGTCCTTGTCGCGGGTGGCCGGGCACGAAGGTGAAGGTGAATGCCGATGCGGGTGCGGCGGAAGTACCGGTGCCAAGGGTACACCGGTGGCGGTCCCAAGCAGGGGACTCCCAAGTCCGGTCCCGGACCTCGTGGGACCGCATCAGCCAGCGGGAACCGCAGAGGAGGCTCCGCTCGGCTCCGCTCGTCCGCTCGTACTACGCAAACCCGTATGTTGGCTGCGAGACGCGGCACGGGATAGCGCGGCGCGGGACTGCGCGGCACGGCGGGGCGCGACACGGCGTGCAGGTGGCCATGTGGGATGCCACGACCCGTGCGAAGCGAGGCAACGGACGCGGCCAGAGCCGCGCAAGCAACGAGGCCTGGCGCCGGCGGGGCAGCGCCGGGGACGACGAGGAGGAAAGCATGGAGCTTCTGCTGCCAGCCGTGGGCAAGGCACTTGCGGACATCCGCGCCGGCGCGGAAAAACTGGAGTATGTCGCGAGGCGCATCGCGTCTGGGCTTCAGCACGCTGACGGACTTGCTCGGGCAGCCTCTCGCAGGAGGGTATCGGCGACGCGGGCGCCGAGGTGTTGGCGCGGGTGCTCGAGCGCGGCAATCACGCGCTGACCACCCTCATGTACGTATGATACGTACGTCTTGTGGCATTGCGAGCGTACTTACAGCGCCATTCCGCAGTCTCCACCAGAACAGCATCGGCGACGAGGGTGCGACATCTTTTGCTCGAGCACTGGGGAGCGGCCAATGCGCGTTGACGACGCTGGAGTGAGTCAAACCATACCGGGCAAAGGGTGCCGTAGAGAGCTAACACGAGGCAGTCTGGGTATCAACGAGATCGGTCCGAAGGGAGCGGACGCGCTTGCACAGGCTCTGGAGGGTGGTCAGTGCGCGCTTACAAAATTATAGTGCGTTTGGGAGATGGCAAAGCTCTGGCTAGCTAGCTGACGCCACTGGCGCCACACCTTAGTCTAGGGTCGAACAGCATCGGTCCTGAGGGCGCCGCGTCGCTGGCACGGGCCCTGGAGAGCGGCCATTGCCCGCTCACGTTGCTCTCGTGAGTCTCATGCCTTGGAGCGTATGCGCCCAGAGTATGTGCTGATGCTTTGGTGCGCAAAAAGTCTCATTGGCAACAAGATTGGCCCCGAGTGCGCCGATTCATTGGCGCGAGCTCTGGAGAGCGGGCAGTGCGCCTTGACGACGCTGGAGTGAGTTCCTGAGCAAGGCGCAAGAAGGGCTTGAAAACTGATTGACGCGTTGCTTATCGTCAGCCTCGGAATCAACAAGCTCGGACCGAAGGGCGCCAGCCCCTTGGCGCGCGCGTTGCAGAGTGGCCGCTGCTCGCTGACAACGCTGTCGTACGTCCTGCGAGGTTTCCCCTCTTGCGCATTGTGGCTGACCTATTGAGCGCCGTCCGAGACAACGCCTGCTCGCACACACATATACAGGCTCTACCGCAACAAGGTTGGCGACGAGGGCGCGGGGGCCTTGGCGCGCGCCCTGGAGAGCGGCCACTGCCCGCTGGCTACGCTTTCGTAAGTATATTGTGGACGATGCGGCCCGTCAACCGCCACTGACGCCCGCGCGGGCACGTGCGCGCAGGCTCGGGTGGAACAAGATTGGCGACGAAGGTGCCGGAGAGCTGGCGCACGCCTTGGAGAGCGACCAGTGCACGCTCCAGACGCTTTACCTGGGGGAGAACAAGATGGGCCCGGAGGGCGTGAACAGGCTGGTGCGGACCCTCGCGTGGAACACGCACTTGAGGGAGCTGCAGTAGGTTGGCGCTCGGCTCCGTGCCCTTGCCTCGCACGCTCGGTGGGATACATCACTCACAAAGCTATGGTGGGATCGCAGCGGGCTCTCCATCTTGATCAAGCACCCGACGTTCCAGGAGCTGTGGTCCGAGTCCGCGGAGGAGCCGCGAAGGCTGCAAGAGCGCCGCGGCATGCTGCGCAAGTACTTGCTGACGGAGCGGCGGTTGTGGACAGCCGCTGCACACGAGCTCTCGCGCGCACAGCCGCACGTGTTCGCCGCCTTTGTCCACATTTTGGCGTCAGAAGACGCTTCCGCGTTCCGGGACCGCCGACTTTGGCTCGTGTCGCCTCCTGGTTCAACGTCGGGGCCGGACGGCCTGCCCATGATGCACGCGCTGCTAGATCGCCGTGTGAAGGGAGCGTTTGCGCTGCCCTCGAGCTTCTGTGAGGAGGTCTTTACACTGTTGCAGCTCAAGGACGGCCTGGAGCTGATGCGCGCGGAAGACGGAAGCGGCCGGACGGTGCGGTCGCTGGCGTTGTCCAACACAAACACGCAGGCGTGGGCGCGCACGTACGGCACGTACCTGGGTCGGTACGCGATTGCGGATGGTCCCGCCGTGCACGAGTCGCTGACGTGCGCGGTGCACTTCGCGACGGACGTGCAGACGAACGAGCAGGTTGCCATCAAAGTGATGCGCGTCCAGGGCCAGTACGAGCGGGAGGTGCAGGCGCGCGCGTCGCGCGTGGAGAACGGCTGCCTGGAGCTCTTGTACCGCGAGGACGCGGACGAAAAGCGCGTGCAGGACGAAAACCTGTGTTTGGTGATGCCGCGTGGGTCGCGCTCGCTGTTCGAGGCGATCAACACGGAACGCTTCGCGGGAAAGAACCTTGGCAAGGTGCGCATGATTGCGTACAAGATCGCGGTGGCGCTCCGAGGCCTGCACGCGAGCGGGCGCGTGCATGGAGACCTGAAGCCGCGCAACGTGGTCCGCATGTCTGCATCCATCTCGCACACGTTTGCAGACGATGGCGCGGGCGGGCTCCTGGTGCCGGAGGCGTGGCGCCGCTCGTCCAGCAGCACAGACCCGGAAGCGGCGGAAGACGAAACGTGGCAGCTCATCGACTTGGACGCCTCTGTGGAGGTCGGCGCCGTGTTGAGTGAGAAGTCGAGCTCTGGTTACGCGGCCCCCGAGGTGGCACGCGCGCTCTTCTCGGTCGGCGCGCCGGCGCCCCCGGGTACGGAGGCGCTCGACGTGTGGAGCTTTGGCGCCGTGCTGTATCAGCTGCTCTCCGGTACCAAGCTCTTCATGGTGGATGAGTCGGATGACAACCTCGTGCACCGACGCGACAAGACGGAGCTGCTGAACTGGCTGGGCGTTGATGAGGAGCGCATGGAGCGCATCCAGCCGCGCTGGGACGAGGCCGACGGCCTAGACGGGACACCGGACGAGATCGAGGCGGCTCGCGACCTGGTGCGCCTGTGCCTGCGCGGCGACCCGACCGAGCGTATCGACTTGGACGAGATCTTGGAGCGACACCCGTTCTTCGAGGCGATGCGGGAGGATCCTGCGCGCGGGTCGCCGCGCGAGCCAGCGCGTCCAAAGCGCATGTCCCGCCGCGTGCTCAGCCTTCACCGACGCCTGCTGCCGCGGCGCTTCAGCCTCATGCGCGGTACGCTCGCGGACGAAGTATTCGTGCAGCCGGTGCACGCGGACTTGATCGAGCTGCCGACCTATCACTTCTTCCTCTCGCACATGCAGACGCAGGCGGTCGGGATCGCCAAGAACCTGCTCATGGGCTTGGAGCGACACCAGATGTCTGCGTGGATCGATATGCGCGCCACCGACCTGACGCTGCGTGGCATGCAGCGCGGCGTGCTCGCCTCGCAGCGCTTTCTCATGGTGCTCACGGCGGACGCGCTTTTTCGGCCCTTTTGCCTCGCGGAGCTGATGTTTGCGGTGCGCCACTTTGGCGACGACCTCGCGCATCGCGTCTTCTTCGTTGTTGAGGAGGATGCGCGCTTCAGCCCGTGGTGCGGCGATCGGGACGTGCCCTGGAGCGGCGGAGACCTCGGCCCGGATCCCAGCGAGGGCGGGGACGACGACCTTCATCCCCGCGCCGCAGACGTGGCCTGGCTCCGGGTGGCCCTCGACGAACATGGAATCGACGCCGGCGACGCACTCAGCGCCGCGCGGCGCGCCATCTCGAGCTGCCTCAAGATTCCGTACCGGCGCCGCTTGTTCGAGGAGGATGCCATGCTCCGAGCGCTGGCGGCGCACGCCGGTTTTTTTGCGCTGCAGCCTCCACCGCCACAGGCAGTGCCGCCGGCCCGGGCCAGCTACGCGCGCCCCACCCTGGCTGTCGTTGGCACGTCCGCATCGCAGGTCGTCACGCGCTTGCGTGGAATGCTTGCCGACGCTGGCATGCGCGTGGCGCGAGATGTCGCCAAAGCCGCCGTCCTCGTGGTCGTGCTGGAGCCTGGCTGCCAGCCCGAGATCGTCCAGGTTCTGCGTTCCGCACGTCCCGACGTCGGCCTGCTGGCCGTCGAGCGGTCCTGGGACTTTGAAGATGGGGCCGACGCCTTTGAACCCGCGCTGCGTGCCAGGCTGTTCGACGACCTCGAGGTGCTCACGTGGCGCGAGCGCGAGCGCCACGACTCAACCTACGCCACCTCGCACGAGCTTCCCGCGCTCGTCGCGGAGCTCTGCTCCCGCGCGCGCAAGGTCCTGCCAGTACCGCTCGACGACGGAGAGTGACTGACCGTGAGAGCGTGACTTTCAATGACGCTCAATGACAACAAATGGCTTGTTCCTGTGGTTCCGGTGTGTATATTCTAGTTCTCTCTTTTCGAGCTTGCTGACGTTCTTGGAGGCGTTCTCCATGGCGTTCATGCGCTGGTCCGGGCCGAGTCGCAGTGCCAGTGGCCCAGTGCACGGCAGCGGCGCTTGACTTGAACTTGAACTTCCCATGAGACGCTCGCGGTCACGCTGTTCAACTTTTGGCCTGGGCCGCTTGGCCAGCCACACAAAATGCCAGATTCTGCAGCCAGAACCGCGCCGGTGCTGAGGTCAGCCATGCGCTGCTTCCTGGGCCTTGCGGCAGCCTTGAAAGCGACGCCGCGAACGCAATCGCGCGCAATCGGTGGCACTGCTTCGCGGCTTCGCGGCGCGGTCAGAGGCTTCCAGCACGGGCGGTCCAGCTGCTCCAGCACCGGGAGGCCTCAAATTTGGGAGTTCGGGCGTTGTACGTACACTCTGCAAAGCCACCACCAGCCGACCACGTGGCCCGTGCGGCGCCGTCTGTGGCCGCGTGGGTACCCGCAGCCCCGCAGCGTCGCCATGACGGGCCGTCGCCTTTTGCGCGCAGGGTCACGGAGGCGACTCGGAGGCTGGCGGACTAAGGTTGGCAAGTACGTGGCAGACAGACAGACAGGCAGGCAGGCAGGCCGAGGCAGGCAGGCAGGCAAACAGGCAGGCAGGCAGGCCGAGGCAGGCAGGCAGGCAAACAGGCAGGCAGGCAGGCCTCGCGCGCGCGCATAAAGAGACGCGCGACAGAACTGTGACACAGGTCTGCGACAGATGTGCGCTGCAGGCTCCCGTACCGCCAAGACCTCGGGCCTTGCTCTTGCTGAGCTGTCATCAGGCATGGCGTCGGGCGAGCGCGCAGCCCTGGCCGCCGAGAAATTGCAGGTGGAAAACGAGAACGAGAAGGAGGACGAGGACGAGAAGGAGGACGAGGACGAGGATAGCTATGGCGAGGACGAGGACGAGGATGAGGACGAGGACGAGGACGAGAACGAGGACGAGGATGAGGACGAGGACGAGGACGAGGACATGGACGAGGACAAGATCAACCTGGTGCAAGAGGTGATTCGCGTGCTGGCGACAGGCGCCCAGCGGGTCGAGTATGTGCAGCAAGAGCGGCGGCAAAAGATGCGGCTGCCACCTCGCCTGTCGCCAGGAGGCAGACACTGACACCCTACGTTTCACAGCCTGGAGGACTATATCATTTCAGATGTCGGTCTGGAGATCCTCGCCAGATATTTGCTGAGAAGCGGCAACAACACCCTGACGACGCTGGGGTAAGAAAAGACCACATGCGCACGCGAAGTTGCGAGCAGATCTAACACTGGCGCTCTTCGCAGGCTCCCTGGCAACCAAATCACCGACATTGGCATCCAAATGCTGGCGAGCGTCCTGAAGAGCGGCACCAGTGGTCTGACTGCGCTGTAGTACGTGTTCCTCGCCGTGGCGGCCGGATCGCAACACAGGAGACTGACGCATGAGGAAGTTTGGAGGACAATGCGATTGGTGGTGCCGGCTCCGTGGAGCTCGCGCGAGCCCTTGGCAGTGGCAAATGTTGCCTGTCCGAGTTGATGTGAGTTGTCGTCGTCGTCGTCGCGTTCTTTGCGCTCATCATCGTGCTCATCACGATGCTGACGCGAATGGCTCTCCTCCTTACAGTCTTGACGGCAACAGGATCGGCGCGCTCGGTGCCGAAGCGCTGGCGCTGGCGCTGGAGAGCGGCAAGTGTGCGCTTACGCTGCTTGAGTAGGTTCAGACTGCGCTTCGCATCTGGACCAAGGAGGCTGACCAGCAGCGCAGTCTCACGGGCGCCGCGATCGGAGACGCAGGCGCTGCATCGCTGGCACGGGCTCTGGCAAGCGGCAAGACCTTCATTCGCATGCTGGTGTGAGTTGCAAATGACGTGCGCGCGTTTTCGGAGAAATCGCTTTGCTAATGCGGTCAATTCGCAGGCTATTCAACAACAGCATCAGCGCCACGGGCGCTGAGGCTCTGGCGCAGGCACTCGAGAGCGGAAGCTGCTCGATGCTATCTCTGCTGTGCGTAGCGTGGCGAGTGGAAGTGCGCGTGCGTCTGGACACTGACACCCCTCTTCATGCGCAGTCTCGGTGACAACCATTTCGGCAACGCGGGCGCCAAGTCGCTGGCGCGGGCTCTCGGGAGTGGGAAAAGCTCGCTTGCCATCCTTGGGTACGTGTCTTGGTCTGGCTTAGGTAGGGCGTAGCCACTCACGCTCTGGACGGCGCGCGCAGTCTCCGTTGCAACGGGATCGACAACGAGGGCGTGCAGGCGCTGGCAGAAGGACTGGGCAGCGGCAGGAGCTCCCTCCATTCATTGGTGTACGTGAACGCTAGAGACTTTGCCCGTGACCGGTAAGCTGACATGATGCGGCGACCCTTCAAAGCATTCACGACAAGCGCATCGGCGCCGCGGGCATGGTCGCGCTGTGCAAGGCGCTCAAGAAGAACCGGACTCTCCAGAATCTCGAGTGCGTTGCAGCGAAACATATACGGTTGCGCGCAGGACTGAACTGACATCCGTAGCAGCTTCGAGAACGGCCAGCATTGCGACGGGAAGCTCGTCCGGATGCTGGAAGACGAGCTTGCGCTCAACAAGGAGCTCATCGCACAACAGAACCAAATTGCCAGCCTCGCGCGTGAGGTACGGCAGCTCCGGGGTGCTCTGCAGCTGCTGCGGCAAGTGGGACTTGCGCAGCAGCCGGTTTGGGCGGTGTCGGAGTCGGATTCAGGGTCGACGCTGCCACTGCGCGCCGCGCTCCTGCCTGAGGCTGGGCTCTCCAAGTGGGATTTGGTCCTCACGCGCGCCGCCAAGCTGGTGTCCCTGCGTGCCCGCGCTTCCATGCTCCGAGCCTCGGTACCTTTGATCTCCAGCTACCTGTGCGAGGTTGCGGACTCGGACGAGGTGCCTGACGTGGAGTACATGGCTGCAAGTGTCAGAGTCAGACAAAGACTGCAATAGAAAACGTTGTATAATATAAACTGCAATGCACCAGTTTACATCACATTCGATCATACCACGTGGGCAACACCTCATCTCATTCGCACTGAGAAGTAAAGTCACGTAGGGCCGGGCTAGTAGTATGATAGGGGACTGCATGCGAAGCCCCGGTGTTGAATGTTTTTTTTTTTTTTTTTTTGCGAACCTTGAAAAGGTCTAATCAGATTTGGTCCGGCGCCGCGCCCATGCGGGCCTCGCGGCGTGCTGGCGGGTGTCTGGTGTTGCAGGGCGTAATGACGCATTTACATCAACGCTCTGCGAAGGGCCTACGCCAGCCAGATTGGCGTCAGAAAGGAGAGCAGAGGCATGCACCAGTTCGTTGCGATTGTGGTAGGGTACCAGAATTTGACAGAATTTTGCATCGGGACGGCTGTTGGCGTTGATGTCGTCCGGCTGCTGGCGTTGATGTCGTCCGGCTGCTGGCGTTGATGTCGTCCGGCTGCTGGCGTTGATGTCGTCCGGCTGCTGGCGCTAATGTCGTCCGGCTGCAGGCGCTGATGTCGTCCGGCTGCTGGCATTAATGTCGTCCGGCTGCAGGCGTTGATGTCGTCCGGCTGCTGGCGTTAACCCCCCGGCTGCTGGGGTTGATGTCGTCCGGCTGCTGGATGTCGTCGGGGTTTTGCGATGCCCAAGTCTTTGATAATAAGATTTGCATCATCCAGTCCATGGAAGATTACTTACTTTTGCATGACAAAATTTACATGGCATCAGCATCAGCATCAGCTGCAGGTGCAGCAAGAACAGCAGACCGGAATTGCCGATCGAATTACTCCTCTGTGCCGGCTGGCAGAGGAAACGAGGACGGCCGGTTTTGTCTCATGGGGTCAGTCGAGCAGCGTAGTGAAGTATGGATCAGAGGTCCTTGCGGGTGGTGCAGCGCTTGCGGCGCGGCACGTTGTCGCCGTTCCACTGGCAGGACCAGTCGGCTTCGCAAGCGGCCTGGTCATTCTTGTAAACCTTGCAACGGCGCACAGTGGGCGCGAGCGTGGGCGCGGCGGTGGGCGCCGTGGTGGGCAGGGCAACGCAGGCGGCGCCAGACCAGTCGCAAAGGCCGCTGAGCTCGTCGATGCGGCACCAGGAGCGCGTGGACCAGACGGCGCAGTAGTCCGCGCGCGACATGCCGTCCACGATGTGGGCCCGGCAGGTCTTCTTGGCGTAAAAGCAGGCGGCCTCGCTGGAGCAGGCGGACTTGGAGAGCTGCTGGCAGGCCTGGTCCTGGCGGTCGAAGATGTCGAGCGAGGTCTCAACGGGCTGCACATTGCCGGCGAGCGAGCCGGCGGTGAAGGAGGCGGTCGGCACGTAGGTCTTGATGAAGCTGGCGAAGGAACGCACGTTGCTGTAGACGCCGTAGAAGCCCGGGTTGCCGCAGCCGTAGCCCCAGCTAACGATGCCGAGCTGCACGGCACCACCGTCGTCGCCTTCGACGTAGAGTGGGCCGCCGCTGTCGCCCTGGCAAGAGTCCTCGTCGCCAGCGCCTCCGGCGCACAGGTTGGAGTCGAAGACGGCCGCGGCCCCAAAGAGCGCGCGGCAATCGGCGACGCTGACAATGGGCAGGTCCACGTAGAGCAGGGTGTCTTGCACCTCCTTGGAGCCGAAGTAGGTGTCGCCCCAGCCCAGGACGCGCGCGGTGGCGCCGGCGGTCTCCTGCGCCGCGTCGCCGTTGAGCTGCATGAGGTCGGCGTCGGCCACCTCGAAGGGCGGCGTCACGCGCACGAGCGCCACGTCGTTGCCGTAGCTGTACGTGTAGTCTGGGTGCATGTAGACCTTGAAGGAGGCGCCATCGCTCGAATCGCGGACCTGGCCGTCTTGCGGCGCGCTCAGCTTGTACGCTCCCAGCACCATCACATTGGGCGCCTCCTCGTACTTGACGCAGTGCGCGGCGGTGAGCACCCAGCCCGGGCTGATGAGGGAGCCGCCACAGAAGTGGCCGTTCTCGTTTTGCAACGAGACCATCCACGGCTTGCTGGCGCCCACATTGGTGCCACCCACAATGCGTGCATCACTCCCAGTGCTGCTGCTGCCCGTGCTGCCAGTGCTGGCGTTGCTGCGCAGGGTCTGCTGGCCTTGGTTGCGCGCGACGACGACGCCGACCGCAACGAGGATGGCCGCGACGCAGGCGAGGGCCACGCCCGCCAGGACGGCGCGGCGTCGCAGCTGCATGTTGAAGATCTTGTCTTGCCGTGACGGCGCGCAGACGGCCCGCCCCACCAGGATGTGCGCGGCAGCCGGGGCAGGCGCGCAGACAGGGCAGGGCTCCTGCCGATTTCCTGTTTGCTCGGCGGCGCTCGATGGCGCGCTCGTGGCGGCCCCGCGGGCACGTGCAGCAGCTTCAAGCTGCTCAGTGGCGCTGTTCGGGGTGGTTGGTTGAACTTGGAGCCTCGCTCAAGACGAGCCGCGCGGTGAGCAAGCCGATCCAGCCACAAGCCAATGTGTGGTGCAGTCGCGCGGCGCTCGCTGCAGCGCGGCAGGCGGCCGCGGAGCTGCGTTTGAGGGTCTGCGCGGCCGATGCGGCTGCTCGTGCGCGCGTGGGCGCGGCGGGGCGGTGGCGCTTGCCTTGAAAGCTGCGCGCCACGCGCGTCTCGCGGCTTGTTGGCGCGCCTCGCGGCGGCGGACGACTCGGAGTGGCTGACTGCCTCACGGCGGAAGGCCGGGAGCAGAGAGAGAGAGAGAGAGAGACGAATCAAGCAAACGAGGCTCCGCGTTGCTTTGCGCGTGCGTCTCGGAGCCGGGCCAGCCGAGGTGCCCAAGACTGCCAGCCAGCCAGCAGCAGCCACCACCTTCTACTACTTGACGCCGCCGCTGCGGCGCGGTCGCCCAAAAAAAACACAACCCCACTGCAGGCGGCCTCGGGCGAGGCTCGGGCGCAGCTGGGCGCGGCGAGCGTGGCGAGCGCGAGGCGGCAGCGGCCGGGTCAGCGGCCTGGGTTGGCTTTTTGCAAAAGAAGAGGAAGGCGTTTGGGAGTCGGGCTCGATGGCGCTGCGAGCCAACACGAGCGAACAGTGGCCCCGAGCTACTCGATTGGCCCTCCGTGGAGGACTTGCCGTGGGCGCGAACTTCCCGTGCCAACGGTGCCATCATGCCATGATGCCATCGCTCTTCTTTCGGCGCGCGATCGCACGCTCTCGGCGCGCGTGCTGCGACAGCCATGGCTGGCTGGCAACTTGGAAACGGGGGGCGGTTGGCCGTCTCGTGGCGTCTCATCATTTCGGCGGCCGCGGGCACGCCTCGGGCGCCACGCCCGAGCCTGCCTGCGCAGATGGACCTCCGGCCCCACCTAAGGTGGCCAGATCAGACCGCTGCTTTTGCCTGTCGATGCCGTGCATGCCGGAAGGCGGGGACCGCCTTATCCACCTTACGTGGCGCGTGTGCCCTGCGGGGGCGCGTGCAGGGAGGCGGTCAATATGAAACAGGAGACCTTGGTGGCATCTTGGCTCAGCTGAGTTGGCTGGACTGGTTCGTTGGCTTGTGGTTCGTTGGCCTGTCAGGCGAGACGGTGCCGTGACGCCACGAACGAATCGGCGATGTGCTAATCATGCCGCCCGTGGGTCGACCTACCCGGACGAGCGAAAGCAAAGCCGATGGAAAATCGATCCATGGCGTGGGCTTTGTTTGGGCTGCCGCTGCTGGAGCACTGGATGAGAATCTCGAGATCGTTACGATCGTATCGCAGCGACGCAGTTGCGTGGCCAACGCTTCTAGTACGGCACGCACATTTGCACGGACTCACAATTCAACGCACAGGTCAGCTTGCGTCCACTGCATTCTTGTCCTAGAGCGTGTTCTGCCGATTCCCGCCTCGTCTTTTGAACGGATGGCGCAACACCGGCAGGAACGAGCTGGAGGCCTGCCCAGTTGTCAAAATGATGTCGGCGGTCCGACGGCGGAGGAGCGCTGCTCGTGCCACTTTTCGTGCCTGACAGTGAGTGCTGCCAACCCTGTGCAGCTCGTCCTTGAGCGGATGAGCAGCGCAGCTTTCGGAGAGCGGACCGCGGATGAGCAGCGCAGCTTTCGGAGAGTGGACCTCGAGCATTCTCGGCGAGGCGGGACCGCCAGAGATGAGTCACGCGCGACGTTCTCTACGAAGATGGGCACAACTCGTTTTGCAAAATGGGATGGGCATGGCGAGCCTGATTAAAAGCCTCGAATGCTGCAGGTCTTGCCCATTTGCTGCCTGGGCTGCTTGCTTGCTTGCATGCTTGTCTGCTTGCCTGCTTATCTGCCTGCGTGCCCGAGCGGCGGCATTCTTGGCAGCCCCAAAGCCCAGCGCATATGCGCGCCGCATGGCATGCGTCCTGCGTCATGTTGTTGGGAAGACTCGGGGCCTAGGCCAGCCGGCTGTAACGAGGCCCTCACTGAGGCACAGGTGACACTACCCTTTCCACAGTGGCACTGGCAGTTTACGGTGGGCAGCAGCCACCAGTGGCCAGCTACGAGGCGAGGCAACAATCATGACCGCAAACTAACTCGTTGCTGCCGCACGCAGATCCGATCAACCCAATCCAAAGGGCACGGCAGCTCGCGCTCGCTCGCGCTCGGGCAGCGATGATGCTGCGGCGGGCGCCGGCGGCGGGGGCCGCGTGGCGGCGGCGCGGGGCGCGCGCGCTGGCGACGGAGGCGACGGCGCGCGCGGACGGGCGCAAGGAGGGCAAGGTGAAGACCGGCATCGTGATGCTCAACATGGGCGGGCCGTCGACGCCGGAGGAGACCGGGCCCTTTCTGAACAGGTTGTTTCGCGACTCGGACATTATCGACCTGGGCGGCGGCCAGGTGCAGGAGTTCTTCGGCACGACGGTGGCGCGCATGCGCACGGCCAAGGTGCAGAAGCAGTACGAGGAGATCGGAGGGAGCCCGATCAAAAAGTGGACGGCGTACCAGGGCAAGCGCATGGCGGCGCTGCTGGACGAGATGCGGCCGGAGAGCGCGCCGCACAAGGCGTACACGGCGTTCCGGTACGCGGAGCCGCTCACGGACGTGGCGCTGCAGGAGATGAAGGAGGACGGCGTGGAGCACGCGATCGCCTTCTCGCAGTTCCCGCAGTGGTCCTGCACCACGTCGGGCTCGAGCATGAACGAGCTCTGGCGCGAGGCGCGGCGCCTGGGCCTGCAGGACGCCTTTCGATGGAGCATCATCGACCGGTGGCCGCTGCACGGTGGCTTCATCGACGCCGTCACGGAGCGCATCGTGGAGCGCCTGCTCGAGTTCGACGAGAAGACGCGCAAGAACGTCATCGTAGTCTTTAGCGCCCACTCCGTGCCCATGAAGGTCGTGGAGAAGGGCGACCACTACGTGGGCGAGATCGCCGCAAGCGTCAAGGCCATCATGGACAACCTCGAGGCGACCCAGGTGGCAACCGGCAAAATCCCCGGCCTGCGCGCCGTCAACAAGCACGTGCTCGCGTGGCAGAGCAAGGTCGGCTTCATGCCGTGGATGGTGCCGGACACTGCCTCCACGCTTGCCAACCTCGGTCGCAAGGGCCACAAGTCCGTCCTCGTCGTTCCAGTGGCCTTCACCTCGGACCACATTGAGACGCTCTTTGAGATCGGCATGGAGTACGCGGAGGATGCCGAGAAGGCTGGCATCGCTGACTTTCGCTACACCGAGGGTCTCAATGGTTCTGAGACCTTTTGCCGTGCGCTCGCTGACATTGTCGCCAAGCACCTCGACGCGGGCGTCAACTACTCCTCGCAGTACAAGATGAAGTGCCTCACGTGCCAGAAGCCTCTCTGTCGCCAAATCATGAACCCTGCTTTCTAATCGATTCATTGCAGCAGCAGCAGCTGCTGCTGCTGAAAAGTCAAGTCACGGCCGCAGGCACGTCAAGTCAAGTCAAACACGGAGCATAGTAGTTGGCGAGGCAAGGGCAGTCGCCACGTTCGCGACGCCAAAGGAAAAAGAAGTACGAGTTGATTGATTGGAAGCTCCAGAAAACAAACAGGGCCTCCGCGGCGGCCTGTGCCCGCTTCATTTGCGCTTGAGCAAGCACGGCGCGAGAACCTTTTTTTTAAATGACACATGAAGCGCCGCCGAAAGACAGAGCGCCGCAAACAGACACGGCGCTGCAGGCAGACGAAGCGACGCTGACAGGCGCGGCGCTGCAAAGCGGACGCAGCGCCGCTCAGAGACACAATGCTGGTGACAGGCCGCAATACTCGAATTCGCCCCTCTCGTACCTCTCCACAGAGACCACCTACACGCCACACACACGGACACAATGCGACGATGAAGGCCACCTGGAATGCTGGTGTTGCTTGCAAGCATGCAGCAGCAGCAGCAGCAGCAGCAGCAGCGAATTGCAGCAGCGAAGAGAGCCTAATTCGCTGCTCCCCCCACCCCGCAAATACTCGGGAACACTCGCTCTAGCGCAGGCAACATCAGTCAGCCGCTCATGACTCCGAGTCATCGACATTGGAGCGATGGCTCATGCGACGCGCCGAGGAAGTGCGACGCAGGAGGCCCATTGCGTTGGAGGAGGCGCGGCGGATGCGCGTGGCCAGATTGCCTTGGCGAGAGGCCTCCTCGCGCGCGCGCGCGGCTTGCTGGAGAGCGTGCTGGTGCGAGTCCTCGAGCGCCTTGAGGAAGCGTCCGAAGAAGTTGTCATTCATGAGCTTGAAGATCTCGCGCTTGGCCTCGTCGAAGGATGTGGGCTCGAACCAGGTGATGAGGCGAAGCTCCTCGGTGAGACGCGCGGAAATGTTGACCTGGAAGATGGACTGCGGGTCGAGGAACTTGTCAACCATCTGCGCGCCTGCCGTCTGGCGCCAGTGCGGCTTGTCGATGCGCTGGTACAGCTCGATGGTCTCGAAGAAGAGCAGGTTCTCTTGGGCGAGCGAGCGGCGCAGGAACTCGCGAAACTGGCTGCGCATCTGCGGCCTTCGTAGCACCTCCTGGAGGTCACTGGGCTTGCGGTACGCCTGCGCGTAAAAGAGCTCATCGTGCGCCACGGCCACGTCCACGGAGTCCTGCTGCGCCTGTTCAGGCGCAGCGACCGTCTTGGCGGGCTTTGCGGGAGAGCTCGTCATGACGCCCATTTGGGCTGTCGTGTCCCGTGAGCGAGACGAACCGAGCCGAGCTACGAGCTACGACGAGCCACGACGAGCTACGAGCTGCGCTGCGCCGAGCCGAGCGACGCCGAACCAAGCCGAACCGAGACGAGCCGAGCCGAGTCGGGCGACGAGGCGACGCCTCTCGCCGCGCCGTGCCGCTGCGACCGCGGAGAGGAGCGCTCGTCTACGCTGCGCGGGCGGTATGCGACCTGCGCGCGCCGCGCCGCGCCGCTCTCCCGCGGCCGGCCAAGGCTCGTCTCGTACCGCCCACGGGCGCGCGCGCCGATGCCAAAGTCGCCGGTCCGCTCGCCGCCGCTCGCTGGTGCGCGCCTTGGCCTTGACCGTGGCTGCCGCCCTCGCCGCCGCCGCCGCCGCTGCCGCCGCCGCCGCGCACGAGGCTCCGCGCGCGCGAGCCTTGGTTTTGCGCTCCGCTCCGCGCCGCCGCCGCCGCCGCCGGACGCGCGGCGCGTGCCGTGGGTGAAGGAGAAGACGAGGAATGCCGCGCGCAGCGATGGCAGGCCAGGCAGGCAGGCAGCAGGCGCGCGTGCAGCCACCGCGCGCAGCCGCTGCTACCTGCTTCGCCCTCCTCCCTGGGCCTGCGCTGCGGCCGCCCTGCTCGCTCGCTCGCTCGCGCCGCGCGCGCGCCGCGCTGCCGGCCGCTGTCCGCGACTCCGCCGTCCGGGTCTCCCGCGCGCGCGCGGTGCGGTGGCGGGCACGTGCAGGAACGAGCTCTGCTGCGCGCTCCGCAGCGCTGCGCTCCGCTACTAACTTAGTACTAAGCTAGTACGACTCCGCTGCAGCTACAGTGGCAGGCGGCACGCGGCGCTCACCGCCCGTCACTGTCAGCGCTGCTCCACGGCAAAAGGGGAGCTCGGAGTGCGTGCGGATGCCTGCCTGCCTGCCTGCCTGCCAGCGCTGCCAGCTGGCCAGCGGCGCGCGCACGGAGCGCTTCTCTGCTACGAGACGAGAGCGCGAGGCGGCGCCGGCGCGGCGAGGGCTGACCGTGGCGTCTCCGGGGCTGCACAACTGAGCTTTGCGAGCGTCCGAGTCGCTCGCCATCGCTCGGACGGCGAGAGGCCTGGCAGGCCAGTGGCTGCGTGGCAGGCTGAGCGGATTGCCGTGCCGGTGCCGTCTGGCTGCCAGGAACTGTCAGCGTCAGTGCACTGGCCCGCTTGGGCCAAGCCGCCAAGGCCTTGGCTATGGTGGCAGGCGAAACGAAGCGGCCAGCCGCCAGCCAGGCCTCGGGGTGCAGGCAGACACGGCGACACGCGGCGATGCACACAACTTGAAGGGCGTGAATCAGCGGTCAGCGCCAGCGTGAGCGAACTCGGACGGCCAGGCTACGGGGTGCGCCACCTGGCTCCGCGACGGTCCGAGTCGAGCCTCGAGGCCCGGTCGCGGACGGCCGGGTCGTGGGACATCACTTGACA
This sequence comes from Thraustochytrium sp. TN22, assembly GCA_013306675.1. Lineage (NCBI taxonomy): Eukaryota > Bigyra > Thraustochytrida > Thraustochytriidae > Thraustochytrium > Thraustochytrium sp. TN22. Next base: position 64,445 of record JABLUY010000175.1, on the reverse strand, counting down.
GAATGGGTACCCCAGTGCCAGTGCCAGGCTGAGCACCGGCTGAGCGGCCGGGTGCAAGGGCTCGATCATTCTTTCTTTCTTCTCTCTCTCTCCGTCTCTCTCTAGGCCTAGGCTAGCGCGCGCGCTCTCTCTCGCTCTCGCTCTCTCTCTCCATCCATCCATCCATCCATCAATCAGCTACGGGTAAATCTCGTCACGTCATCATCTCGACCGACTCCTCAAAGCAGTGGGTGCGCGCCGCGCGGAGGCTGAGAGCGAGCACGCGCTTTCGACGAGCGCCCATGTTTGAGACTTCAAGACGCGGGCCTCAAACGCTCTGCTCCTGGGCCTTGGAGACGGCAATCTCCATGTCCTGCGCAGCGACCATGGCTCCGTCCTCGGAGTGCGCCTCGACGCGGCCGAGGAGCTCGGTCATGAAGACCATGAGCTCGCGAGGCGTGGAAAGCTTGGAGATGGCGCCGGAAAAGTCCTCCTTGGAAACGTGCTTGAAGAGGTCCTGGAAACGCGGCTGGGAGTCCTGGTTGCGGCCGGTCTGGGCGCGGTTGCGCTGGGCGGCGAGGAAGCGGCGCTTGGCAAGCTCCTCGAGCTGGAAGCGGCTCCAGGAGAGGTCGCGCACAAAGTGGCGGTCGAAGCGCGCCTCGCGCACGATGCGGTCCGTGGACAGGTCGAGCGAGGCGCGGGCGTCGGGGAAAAAGAAGTGGAGGCGGCCCTGGTTGAGCACCTCGTTCTTGCACACCTCGCGCGCGAAGACCTTGAGCGCACTCGGGTAGAGCAGAGGGTCGAGCAGGCCGACCTCGTCGAAGCAGTCGCCAAAGACCGCCATGCCCTGGTAGCCGCAGGCCTTGGTAAGCGAGTCCATGAGCTCCAGCTTCTGCTGCGCCGAGTGGCCAATGTGCAGCGCGCGGATGCGCTCGGCCGTGTCGTCCGTGGAGAAGAGGCTGTTGAGCAGCGGCTCCACGAGGTCGGGCCGCGCGTCCGCCACGCGCAGCGGCGCGCACAGCTCGCGCGCGCGCGCCTGTTCCTGTGATCGCGACCGCTTCTGCAGCGCGACGCCGGCCAGCAGCCCGCTCGCGCCGAGGCCGGCCCAGGTCAGCTGCGTCTGCGAGACCTCGGGCAGCACCTGGCGCAGCGCCTCCAGCGCCGACTCGCCGGCGCCCAGGCTGCTGCTGCTGCCGCTGCCGTAGCTGCCACCGAAGCGCGCGCGCGCATCGCCCGCCTCGCCCGAGGGCGAGCTGCTGCTGCTGCTGCTGCTGCTATCGTCCAGCATGCGCCGCACGCCGAGCGCCGCGGCGCCCAGCGTCGTGAGCAACACGCCGGCTGCCACCACCGTCTTGACGATGGCCACCGAGGAAAAGGCAATCGGCAGCAGCTTGGCGCGCAGCGCATTGAGCGTCGCCGAGTCCTCGCGCGTGTACAGGTGAGCCAGGATGAGGAACTGCGTGGCGCTGCGCGGGTTGTTAGACAGCGCGCCCAAGATCATGCGGCCCTCCGGCGAGCCCGTCACCACCAGGCGCATCATGTCGTTGATGGCGAAGGAGATGACGCAGTCTGCCAGGTCGCTGCTCGTCCACGAGTCCGCGAAGTTGGCGTCCCAGTTCTCGCGGTCCGCCTTGATGGCCTTGCGGTACTGCTTGAGGCAGTCGTTCATGTGGCCCGGCCGGCACAGGTTCACCACGAACACCGGCCGCTTGCCGTTGGCCGCCTGCCGCTCGTTGTACTCCTTGTACCGCTGCATCATCATGAGCCGGATCGTCGTCTTGCCGCTCCCGCGCTTGCCGAAGAAGATGTACGTCATCTCCGACGGCTTGAACCCCTGCAGGTCAGACAGCAGGTAAAAGGCGCCGCTCTGCAGGATCGACTTCTCCGCCGTGCGGTCCACGTACGGGTTGTGGCTCAGGCCCAGCTTGCGCAGCATCGTGCTCGTGCCGGCCACCACCTGCCGCGACGCATCGTTCCCGTCGTCCGAGTCATCCGCCTCGCCCCAGCCGCCCGGCGTCGCCAGCTTGTTCACCGACCCGGCCGGATAGTTCCCCGTCGCATCGCCGTTGCCGCCGTTGCCAGCGCCGCCCGCCGCCTGCTTGCTCTCGTCCATGTTGTTCGCGCTCTGCGCCATCCCGCGTCCGCGCCGCCGCCGCCGCGATTGCGCTCCGCTCCGCGTCGCGCGAGAGCTCCGCCCCGCGCGCTCGCCAGGCTCGGGCCCTCCCGCCGATTGCCGGATTTGCTCGCCCTCCCTTGCCTTCCAGACGCCGCTGAGTGTTGTCAATCGTGTGCGCGATAACGCACTACGGCCGGCCATCGGGACGCGACTGGTACCGAGCATCGGGACCGCGCTCACGGCGCAGCGCACTGCAGCTCCGACAGGGCACAAGAATCATGTCGAGCAAACCTTCGTACCCGGAGCAAAAGTGGAGTTCCACAGGTGGTAAGCAGCATTACCTTAGGATCTAAAAAGTCGATCATGGCCGCGGGAAAATCATCGTTCACACCCCTTGCCTAAGCTCTGGGTCGACCTTGCACTCTGAGGAACCGAGTGTGGTCGTGAAATGTCTGAGAAGCCAAAGAGCGACCACGACTCGAAGCAAAAACGCCAAACACAGCCCAGTTTTCATCTTTACCACGGTTTGGGGAGTAACACGCTTTGGCGCCGCTCTTGCGCTCAAAGCAAACAAACGTCGACACAATTGCCGATGCGGCGTACGCGAAGCTGCAGCTGGGCGGGCCGCCGCGGGTCCAGCGGACTCCATTGATTCGAAACGGCCTCCGAGACGTCCTCCAACATCTGCTCCAAGGCAGCCTGGTCAAGGCCAAGCGCTGCACATGCATCGTGGTCAGCGCTTGCAGTACCCTCCACGCCGTTGGCGTCCGCGGAACTCCTCGCCGCGGCGGCGGCTGCTTGCGCAGTCGCAGCTGCCGCCGCCGCCGCTGCGCGCTTGGACCGTGGAACCAGCTGGTTCGGCTCGTCCGCCGTCGCGGAACCCGAGCGCGTACGCCGACGCAGGCCGCGGCGAAGCGGTGCCCGGGCCTCGTCCGCGGCCGATCCTGCGTCGTCCTCGTCCTCGTCTTCATCCTCGTACGCGTCCATGTCCGCGTCTGCGTCCGCGTCGTCCTCTTCGTCGTCCTCATCTTGCGCGTCGCTGGCCTTGCCCTCATCGTCCTCGTCCTCGTCGTCCTCGTCCTCGTCGTCCTCGTCGTCCTCGTCATTCTTGAGCCCGCCCCGGCTGTGACGACGCTGGCGCGAGGCGCGAGAAGAGGTGCGCGAGGCGGCGCGACGCGAGGCGGCGCCGCGCGAGGCAGCCACCGCCGCAGCGGCCGCAGCGGCCATGGCATGCCGCTTGGAGGCGCGGCGGCCACGTTGCAAGGCGCCGTAGGCCTCGTGCGGCGCGTGCGGGACGACGCCGCGCTCCGCAGGATGGCCCAGCAGGCGGCTGTCCAGGTCGAGCTCGGTGACGAGGGCGTCCACGAGCGCGTCGTGCTGCGCCACGGAGCTGAAGAGCTCGAGCGGACGCAGCTGCGCGCGCACGATGCGCTCCGCGCGGTTGGCGCGCAGCCACGTGCGGTGGCGCTCGCGCCAGTCCAGGTAGCCGTGCTCCTTGGCAATCTCCTTGCGGCGCGCGCGCTCCGCGAGCTTCTCGTTGTACTTGGTCAGCACTGCCAGCTTGGTGTCCAGGCCCAAGCGAACGCGGTCCTCCACGGGCTCGGGCGCCGGCGCAGGCTCCGCCTGGTCGACTTCGCCAGCGGCGCTCCCCTCGCCGTGGGCGCTGCCGCTGCTTGCGCGGCGTGGTCGGCCCCTGCGCGCCTCTTGCGGCTCTCGTGGCTGGTCCTGCTGGTTCGCACGCTTGCGCTGGACGCGCTGCAGCAGCGCCTGCGTCTCCTCCGGCGAGAAGCGCATGTCGCAGAGGACGAGCTCGGCGGTCTGCTGGTACTCGACGTCGAACTCCTCGCGCAGCGGCATGTAGCCCGTGAGCGCAGCGCCCGGCAGCGTGTCGGCCTCGGCGTCCTTGGCGGCCAGCGCCGCGTCCACGGCGGGCTGGCCTGCGTCACGCGTGTGGTAGCGGTCCACGACGTCACGCCGCTCGCGCGGCATGTCCGGCACCGCGTCGCCGCGGAGGTACTGGTCCACGTAGTGCGCCTCCACGACGGCGGCCGGCTTGTCGCGCGACCCGATGAAGTCCGCCACGGCCTGCCAGTTACCCAGGCCGTACATTTCGATGCCCTCCAGCAGCTTGACCTCCTCCTCGGCGCCCCAGCCCTCGCACAGCACGGGCCTCCACGGCGCCGGCTGCACGCGGTAGGCGTGCTCGGGCCCGTGCGTGGCGGACCGCGCGCCGCGCGCGAAGCAGACAGGGCACACGAAGACCTCTTTCGCCGCCTCGCCGCGCGCGGCCGACGAGCACGTCTCGCACACGAACCACGGCAGCGACTTGACGATGGCCACCTCGCACAGCTCGCAGCGCGCCTCGCCTCTCGACAGCGCCGCGCCCAGCGCATCCCGCCGCGCCTCCAAGCGCGCCAGCTTGCGCATGCGCCCCACCGACTCCTCGTCCGCGCGAGCGCGCTGCATCCTGCCCGCGCTGCGCCGTGGCGTGGCCAGTGGCGGCGTGGAGACTCTGGAGAGACGGGCTGTGGCAGGCTGGCCGTCCGACGTGGCTGCTGACGATGCTCTTGTGGAGGACCGTCATACCGCCAAGACCGAGGCTGTGGAGGCAAACAACAGGCTTGCCGTCAAGCAGTCTGGCAGCCAGATAGGAAGGCATCATCAGTGACAGCAAGCACGCAGGCAAGCCCAGCAAGTGACGTGAACCTCTCCCAGCCACCGTCAGGACAAGCCGCACTGCAAACTCTGAAAAAAAAAAATGCGAGCCTGCCAGTGCTAGCTTTGGCCCTGCCCGGTGGCGCCCAGCGGTCATCACAGCATGTGCGACTCACCAGCCCGGCCCGGCCCGGGACGCATACTTTAACTTCGTTAGATCCATGGCATGCAGCCGTGCTCGCGAGATGGACTGGTCCAGTGACGTGTCCTAGGGCTTCGCATACCCGACGACCGCAACTTAGATGCCAGCCTGCTGTCCGATACTCACTGTCAGTAGTACAGCAGCAGCCTGACATGGAGAGAGCGCGAGCGAGCCTCGCATGTACATGACGACCCGGGCCCAACTTGAAGTTGGCAAGTCCCCGTACCCGCGGCGCACACCAGCCCAACAGTCACGAACCGGCAGTGGTGGCGGCTGCGGCCAAATCTTGCCCACAATTCTGGGGTGGCCACTCTTAGTGGCCCCACCAGGCGCATCCCGCCGCGGCGCCGCCGGATGAAGTTGGCGATGTGAGCGCGGCGCCTGCGTGTCGAGACGACGATTCTGGCTGCCGGAGACGCGCGACGATTCTGCCTGCTCGCGCCGCCGGGAAGCCGGACAGGGCCAGGACAGCTGGTGATGGATGGCTGGATGGCTGGATGGCTGGATGGCAGGCGCTGGCGATGGCAGGCAAGGCGCCGTGGTCGGTGCGAGAGCGGCGAGACGCGGCGGCAAGTCAGGCTGGCGCGGGCGTCGCCGCCGCGGGGGAAGCCAAAACACCGCGTCTCCTCAAGAACTTGTCGCTGCCTGCTCAGCCACAGCTGGCCTGCCGGCTGGCAGGCCACGCGGCGCTTCTTTCGCCGGCTACTGCCAGCTGGCAGGCGTACCGCCCGCCTCGCGCCCGCCTCGCGCGCGCGCGGACGGCCGGGCCGCGCGCAGGGCGCCGCAGTGCGAAGCCAGCCTGCGGCGCGGCGGCCAGCGCGCCCTCGGCAAGCTGCAGCTTCTCGTTCGCGAGCTGCTGCGGGCGGACGAGACCCCCGGATGCCGCGGCGGAAGAGGACTCACGAGCTTCCGAGCTTCCGAGTCCGGTGCGGACCGCCGCGGCGGCGACTGGCGGTGGCGGCCGGGACCAGCCTCCAGAAAACCTGTCCGGTCCTGCCACTGCCGCTGCCAGGGGTGCAGGTGGACGGCGGGACAATGAGCCTGACTCGGAGCTGCGCGGATTTCGTCGCAGGTAGCCAGACAGGCCGCCGCAGGCGTCGACGGTGGGCCGCCTGCGAACGCGCAGCGAGCAGGCGCGAGCACGCTCAGCTCTGACAGCAAGGCAGCCTGGCTCCGACTAGGCCTATGCGGCTGGGCTCGACTGCTGCTGGCTGGAGGGGCTGGCAGGTGCGCTTGTTGCTTGTCCTTTGCTTGGTCGCAAGCAAGCTTTGGCTTGAACTTGAAGCCAGCTGAGCCCGCCTGAGGCTCCAGGCCTGCGCACGGAGAGGCGTGCAATCGGGGCGCCTCCGGATTGCCAACCACCAGTGCACTGGCCAAGGCTGGCAGGCGCCCCGGCGCCGACGACTCTGTGCTTTGCTGTGCTCACCTAGCCTAGCTCACTGCCCCCGGAGCGAGGCAGCGACGCGATGCGAGGGCCAAGGCGCCTCCACGCGCCGCCACGCGGCAGCCTGGCCTGAAGGCTTCCTTCACTAGCCCAGCGCGTGGCACGCCCACCTGGCAGCCAAGCAGTCAGTGATGCAGTGATGGCTCGTGATCTGGCTCGTTTCTTCGTGCCACGTCTGGGCGTGTCCGGGTCAGGCTGCTCTGCAGCTCTGGCCACCGAGTGACCTCAGCTAGCCTGCCATCACCAGTGAGGTGGTCTCGCAGCGCACGCCACGCCGCTGACTGCCTCGCCGCGCGGCGCCGCGCGGCGCACTGCAGCAAGTACTACGTACCGCCGCTACAGCGCACTGCTGGCTGGCCAGAGGGGCTCCGCACCAACGACAAGGGCGTCACAGTCAAGTTGCAGCCTCGCCGTTGGCTTTTGGCTTGAAGCTCGCTTTTCCGGGACCTCCCGGCGATGCCAATGCCCGCCTCCTGGCTGATGTGAGTCCTGGCCTGCGGGGCCAGCGCTCGCCGCGCCAGCCACCACCCGGGAGTCTGCGCCGCGCTGCACGTGTGCGGCCTCGGCCAAGGGCCGCTGGAGCTTGAGCCTGCCGTGGCGCGGCCAGCGGCCAGCGGCTCGGAAGTCTCCGTCCGAGTCCGAGTCCGAGTCCGAGTCCGAGTCCGAGCCGCGCCGCGTCGCGCGCGGTCTCGGCGGAGGAGCCAGGCAGGCGCGGCATCGTGATGCGAGTGGTGATGGCACGCGGCACGCGCTGCGGGGCTCCGACTGACTGACCTCCCGCTCACTCACTGTCAGCTCACTCAGGCCCCGCCGGCGGGCTGCGGCTCTCACTGCGCTGCATGGCAGGGGCCGAGCCGCTGGCCGAGTCTCGCCAGCGAGCGCAGCACCGGCACTGCACGCACCGCCTGGGCCACACGCCTCGTCTGGCCGTGCGCGCCGTCGCGCTCGGGCGGCGCCGCGGCTGCACTGCACTGCACCAGCACTGCCAGTGCACGGCTGCAGCGCCCCGGCGCCGCCAGCCAGCCAGCCCCAGCCAGCCAGCCATATCACTGGCAGCGGCAGCGCAGGGGCGGCGAGTGGCCTGCGGATTTCCCGCCGCCCGGCGCTTGGAGACCGGCCGGCCAGGAGCGGGCGAGCGCGCCGCCGCGCCGCGCCGCGCTGCGCCGCGCTGCGCTGCGCCGCGCCGGGGCGCGCTGCCCTGCCCAGGGCGAGCCGACGCGCGCAGCAGGGGCCGGCGCGCAGCCCGCTCGCAGGCTCGCAGGCGCGCGCGCGCGGGCGAGACCTGGCGCGGCGAGCTGAGCGCCTCGCCGCCGCGGCGCCTTCGTGTCCGGCTTGAGTCACGGGGCCAGCCTGAGCAAGCATGGCCTCCGGCCTCCGCCGCCTCCTTCCTCCTCTGGCCCCCGCCCCTCAACATCCGCCTGCCCTGCTTCTCGCAGCTTGCTCGCTTTCCCGCCTCTGGCCCAGCTAGCTTGCTCGAGTTAGTGCGCGTCGCGACACGGGGCCCCCCGCGTCACCGCGGCGGCGGCAAGACAAGGCGCGGCAGTGCTCGCTTCGTCTCTTGGGAGCGACGCGGGCGCGAGGCAGCGCCGCGGCGGCACCCAGAACCCCATCCCCTCCGCGCCCACCGCGCGCAGCAAGCAGCAAGCAGCAAGCAAGCAAGGCGAGCAGGCCAGCCAGCAGCAGCAGCGCTCGCGTCGCCTGCCCCGTCGGCTCGTCTCGTCTCGTCTCGTCTCGTCGCGCGGAGTCGTCTCGTCTCGGCTCGTGTTGTCGTCTCAGGTCATCGCGCTCGCCAACCTCGCTAGCTAGCGCAGCGCAGCGCAGACCAAGCGGAGCGCTCGCCCACCAGCCAGCCAGCCAGCCCGGCGCAGCGCGGCGCAGCGCGGCGCAGCGCAGCGCGGCGCTCGTGCGCGCGCGCGCTCGCCCGCCGCCGCCAGCGTCCGGCAGCGGAAACCTCGGGGTCCCAACGCCCGCGTCGCGGCGCGACTGCACGGGGGGCGCGGCCCAACAGGACAAGACGGCGACCAGCATGCTGCCGCTGCTGCACGCGCACGAGAGCGCGCGCGGCGGCGTGGCCACCGCAATGGCGCCGCAAATGGCGGGCCTGCACGCGGACGCACTAGCGGAGCTGTCCAAGCAGCAGGCGCTGCGCGAGGGCCTGGCCAACCTGCCGCAGCAGGACCAGCGCCGCGTGGCCAGCGTGCTGCTGGGCGTCTCCGACACGCTGCAGTCCACGCAGTTGCTGCGCGAGCTGCTCGCGCGCAGCAGCGGCACATCCACGCCCTCTTCCGGCCGCAGCAGCGTCGACGGCGAGTCCCAGCCGCGCACGCTTAGCTCCTTCGCCGATCACTCGCTGCTCACCAGCCTGCAGCAGGCCATGCGCGCGCGCGAGGGCGCCAACAACGCCGCGGCCGCCTTCGCCTCCACGCCGGCCCCTGCCTGCTTCTCCAAGCAGTTTCAGCACGCGTACCCGCACTCGCAAGCGCACTCGCACTCGCACTCGCACTCGCACGCCGAGCCGCTGCAGCTGTACCCGGCCGTGGCGCAGGCGCTCACATCTGCGGGCGACCGCCCCGGGATTGCCACCGAGGCGGCTGCGACAGCCAAGCAGCTGCGCCGCAAAGGCCCGGTCGTCAAGAAGCAGGTCTGCGAGCTCTGCTCCAAGGCCTTTCGCTTCCCCAACGAGCTCAAGCGCCACATCGAGGGCGTGCACCAGGGCATCAAGTTCCCGTGCGAGCTCTGCGACAAGAGCTTCTCCACCAAGTGCAACCTGCACAAGCACATCAACGCTGCCCACAACGGCCGCACCTACACCTGCCCGTCCTGCAAGAAGGCCTTCACCGACCCTTCCAACCTGCGCAAGCACATCAAGTCCATCCACGAGCGCCAGCGCTACGCCTGCCAGCTCTGTGGCAAGCAGTTCACCCAGAACTCGCACCTGCGCACGCACATCAAGAGCTTCCACGAGCGCCGCCGCTACCCGTGCTCGCTCTGTGCCAAGGACTTCTCGCGCAAGGACCACCTCCAGGCCCACACGCGCACGGTCCACACCACGCTCGCCGCCGCCTCCGGCCCCGTGCGCGACGCCGTCGTCGGCGCGCTCGCGCTCAAGGCCGCCTCCGCCACGGCCATGGCGCTCGCCCAGGCGCATCATCACCCCGCCCAGGTCCCCGCCGCCTTTTGAGGCGATGAGCTCAGCCCGCCCTCGTCGTGCTGCCTGTTTGCTTGCCTGCCTGTTTGCGTGCGCGTCACGCGAGCAGGCGCAAGTGAGCAAGAAAAGGAGTCAGCACCGCTCTTTGGTCTCCCTCCTCTCTCTCTTCCCAAGGCTTCTTCAACGGCCTTGAAGGTCACCGCACTGTTTGCAAAGGCCATGTAGCCAGGCTCGCCTGCTACGTTTAGATTGACCTTTGTCCGCACTGTTTTGTCACTGCACCGTCTGCACTGGCCTCGGACCCCATCCTTTTTTGTTCATGTAACGTTATTAACCTGGTAACGAACCATCCCATCCACTGGAAGAACCGCGTACCACCTCGTTGCCGCCCGCTCACAGGGAAAATACGAATTCACGCTTGCCTCTGGCCGATATATACATCTCAGCACGCAACATGCCATCTTGGCTCTGGCTCGCAAACACCGTGTTGCTCACATCCTCAAGTTGGCAAAGCGCTCCACAATGTCTGCCTGGTGATTTACGAGTTTGTTAAAATCCGACGAACCCAGCGTCTCGCCGTTCTACTCGAAGTTGGACCCCGGGCACCGTGTCGGGAAAGGCGCAGTCGTCCGTGAAGAGCCTCATGTACGCCAGTCAGACCGTCATTGACATGCCCGTTGTCTTGATGCAGTTCACTCTGCGAAAGCATTGTTTTGCGCCGAAGCGATCGCCTGGCACCACGTCGAAGCGACAAGAGCGCTCTCCATGACGCCCCCCTTACCAGGTGTCCCCATTGACTGCTGCCCACACGCTTTTCGTATACTAAGACATACTAACATTGCCGGCTTGGCCTGCTTGTGTTGCGTTTTTGCGGTTTGCGGGTTGGCTTGTGCTGCTGTTTACTTTGGCGCCTTCGTGTTCTTCATTGGGAGGAAAGTCATGGATTCGTGTTGTTGTCCTTGCTGCCCTCGAGTTCCTGGACCTCTCGGCGAAGCTGATCCAGGTCAAAGCTGGAAGGATCGTTGACACCGTTGTCCATGTTCTGCTCGTCCTCTGGAGCGTCATGCGAGTAGTGGTGGTGAATCTCGCGGCGTGCAGGTGACGGTGCGTGAGGCGGCGGAGCGCCTACCTGCGGGCCGCCGCCGCCGCCCATTCCCCTCGCGCCGGCCGACGTGTCGTAGTTGTCCTGGCCGCCCATTCCCCTCGCGCCGGCCGAGGTCTCGTAGTTGTCCTGGCCGCCCAGCTGCGGCTGCATGTACTGTTGCTGTTGCGGCTGGGACGAAGGCTGTTGTTGTTGCTGATACTGCTGCTGGTTGTGACCGAGCGAAGAGCGCAAGAGGTCGTCGAGCTCGGAGCGCAAGGCCATGTTGTCCTCCTTGAGACTCTTGCGCTGGTCCTGCGTCATCTTGAGGAGGTTCTTGGTCTGCGTGAGCTGCGCCTGGTACTTGCGGTTGCTCTCACGCAGGCGCGCGAGCTGAGCGTCATTCTGGCGCGAATGCTGCTGCTCGCGGTCCGTCACGTCGCGCGTCTGGTTCTCGAGGTCAGCAACCTGGGACTGGAGCGCCTTGTTGTTGCGGTTGGCGTCCTCGAGCGAGCGGCGGATGAGGTCGGCGTCAGCCTCGAGCGCGTCGCGCTCCGTGACAGCCTTGCGCAGCTGCGCCTCGGCGTCGTCGAGGCGCTTCTCGAGGTCCGAGACGCGCTGCGAGCTGCGGCCCTGCGTATCGGCCAGAGCGGCGTTGGCACGCTGGCGCTCCTCCAGAAGACGGCGGTTCTGCGCCGTGACCTCCTCGAGCTGCTGCTGCAGCGCGGCGACCTGGCGCGCCAGGTCGCTCTGCTCCGAGGCAGCGGACTCGAACTCGCGGCGAGCGTCCTCCAGGCGCTCGCGGCTCGCCTCCTCGAGGTTCTTGACGGCGTTCTTGAGGTAGGCCACCTCGTCCTCGAGGCGCAGACGCTCCTCCTCGAGCATGAGGTTCTTGGCACGCTCCTCGTCGCGCTCCACCTCGGCGCCCAGCTGCGCGTCGCGCGCGCTCTCGTGGTCGCCGCGCGCGCGGTTGTGCGCCTCGGCCAGGTCCGCCAGCGCGCGCTTGGTGTCGGCGTGCCAGTCGCGCAGCGGGCCGGCGCCCAGGCGCCGCAGGTTGCTGGCGTCCGCGCGCAGCTGCTCGACCTCGGCGGCCGCCTCGCGCTGGCGCTCCTGCGCGTCGCGCGCCTCGGCCGCCAGCTGCTGCACGGTGGCATGCAGCTTGCCGAGGGCCTCGACCTGGGCCGCGGACCGCCCGGCCGCCTCGTTCTGCATCTGCTGCATCTCCGCCATGGCCTTGCTCAGCTCGCGCTTCATGTCCGCCTCGCGCCGCGCCAGCGTCGCCTCGGCGCCGCGCGTCTTCTCCTGCGCCGCGCCCAGCCGCTGCTCCAGGTCCTCGCGCTCCTGCGCCGCGTGCTGCATCTGCGCCTCGTTGTCATCCTGTGCGCGCTGCAGCAGGTCCTGCAGCTGCCGGTTCTCGTCGTGCAGCCGCCGCTGCTGCTGCTCGTGCTGCTTGCGCTGGTCTGCCGCCTCGGCCGCGCGCTCCCGCGCCGCCTCCGAGGCCTGCCGCTCGCGCTCGCGCGCCTCGCGCGCCAGCTGGCCCAGCTCGTCCTGCATCTCGCGCAGCCGCGACTCCAGCCGCTCCTTGTCCGCGGCGCGCGCCTGCGCCTGCGCCAGCAGGTCGTTGCCCAGCGTCTCCAGCTCGCCGTTGAGGCTGCGCACCTCGTCCTGCAGAGCGCGGTTCGACTGCTGCAGCTCCGCCGCGTCGCGCCGTGCCGCGTCCAGCTCGCGCCGCTGCGCCTCCGCCTGCGCCTTGACGGCCTCCGCCTGCTGCTGCGTGCGCAGCGCCTTGCTCTGCTCATTGTGCAGGTCTGACTTGAACTGCGCCTCGGCCAGCCCGCGCTGCCGCTCCGCCTCCTCCAGCTCCGCGATGCGCCGCCGCGCGCGCTCCACGTCGTCGCGCAGACGCCCGAGCTCCGCGTCGCGCTCCGCCAGCGCGCGCTCGCGCTCCTCGCCGCGCGCCTTGTGCACGCTCAGCTCGCGCTGCACCGGCCCGTGCGCCGCCTTGAGCTCCGCCAGCTCGCGGCTCAGCGCTTCGTACCCCTGCCGATGCTGCCGCACGCGCTCCTCCTCCTCCTTGCCGTACGCCTGCAGCCGCTCCTCCAGCCGCTCGCGCTCCGCCTCGGCCTGCTCCGCGCGCCGCTCGCGATCCTCCGCCTGCTCGCGCAGCTCCTGGATCGCCGCGTTCGCCTCCTCCGCGTACTTTTCCAGGGCCGCCGCCTCCTTGGTCTTCACGTCGTACTCCACCTGCAGCCGCTTCGTCTCGTTCGCCGCTCGCTGTGCCACCTCCTGCGCCGACGCCAGCTTGCGCCGCAGCTCCGCCTGGTCCGCGCGCACCGAGTCGCACACCGACATGGCCTGCCGCAGCGCCTGCTGCTTCGCCTGCATCTCGCGCTGCGCCTGCACCTGCGCCTCCTCATGCTCCTGCACCTGCGCCAGCAGCTCGTTGTTGAACTCCACCTGCTCCGCCAGCTGCTGCGCCAGCTCCTCCACGTCCTCCGACTTGCCCTCGAACCCCATCGTGGCCATCTTTTTCAAACCCGCCTCGCCTCGCCTCGCCTCGCCTCGGGGCCGGCCGAGCGCCCGCCCGCCCGCCGCGCCGCCGCCGCGCCGCCGCCGCCGCCGCCCCTGCGCGCCGCGCGTGCGACTGGGCTCTGTCTGCGCCTGGCCTGTGCAGCGCGAGCCACCTCAGCCGACCTCGAGGCCAGCTTGAACTTGCGGTGGTCGGCAACTTGAACTTTGACTGTGTCAGAAAGCCAAGCCAAACTCGCGTCCGAGGCCAGTCTGGCTGTGACAACGAAAAAATAGCAAGCTTAGCAGATCTGAGGCTCGGGCTACAGGCCAGAGCTAGCTAGCTAGCTCAACTGTCGCGCCGGGTCTGATCAGGGCAGCGGGCCTGCCTTCGCTCGCTCGCGCGCTCGCGCGCTCCCTCGCCGAAGCCGGATGGGTCCAAGTCTTCCAGAGCGGGAGCGACAGCACGTTGGTTCATCATCGCCGCACGCGGCGCGACAGTTAGGTTGAGCGTAAAACCGCTCAACATTGCCAGACTCGTCTTGTCAAGCCTTGCCTCGCCAAAGGCCAAAGCGGCCAAACTTCGCCGACGTGCCTTCAACATCTCGAGAGCTCGCCCCGCGCCCCCCCGGCGCTCCGCCCCGAACCGTGCCCTTTTATCCCCCTGCTCGCGCCCTGCGTGTCCACTTTCCCTCCGGGGGCACTGCGCACCTCTCTGCCCTCCTCCCGCCGTCGGCTCAACCCCGCCTCCCCTGCGCCCCTGCACTTTCCCCTTGTCCGAGCCCCCTCTCCCTCCCTGCCCCCGCGCCCGCCCCCACGCCGCCCCCCGCGTGTCTACGCTGGTGTCTACGCCCGGAGTCGGTCCGGCGCGCGCTGGCAAGATGGAGGCTCATCACGAGCCCACTTTTTCCCGCCGCGGCGCAAGCGCGCAGCGCCACTTGCGCCGCGGCAGGCGCCACTTGCGCCGCGGATAGCGCCCTTGCGCCGCGCAGTGGACGCGCGCCGACTGTCCCGCGCGGCGGCGGCCGGCCGGCGGTCGGTCGCGCGCGCCGTCATTCTTCGCGCTGTCCAGACCGGCACCGCCTGCAGCGCCGGCCGCTGCAGCCTGCCGCGCCGCAGCCGGCGTTCGCGCGCGAGGGAGCGGGCGGGCGGCGCAGCCAGACCGCATCGCGCATCGAGCCTGCGGCCGGGAGTCAGGAGCGGGCGCGCGGGACCTGCGAGTCAAAGCCAAGTCAAAGGCGCGGCTCCGAGACCTCCCTCCCGCCCGCGGCGCAGCAGCCAGTCAGCGGAGCGCGGCGCGCGCCGGCAGCGGCGGGTGGCGGCGCGAGCGCGAGAGGCGGCGGAGGCGGCGGCGGCGGCAGCGGCCGCGGCGCGTGCGCTCGCTCGCGCGCTTGCTTGCTTGCTGGCTTGCTTGCTTGCTTGCGCGCCCGTGGTATTTTCGAAAACTTTGAGGAGGCAAGATGGCGCGCCTGGACAGGCGGCGCGCGCTGGCGGCCTGCGCGCTGGCGGCGCTGGCCGCGTCGGCGAGCGGCGTGGCCTGCACGGAGGAGCAGACGGCGTGCATTAGCCAGGCGCGCGCCTGGCTGCAGACTCTGCAGCAGAGCGCGGACGAGCAGGCCGGCGCGGTCTGCTTGGCCTTCGCCGACGCCTATGCGGACCTGGCGGCCTGCGTGGGCGCGCAGGGCTGCGACGGCCAGGACCTGACCGACGACAAGGATGAGTGCCTGTCACTCGCCAACTCGTCCTCCTCCAACTGCGCCGTGGACTGCGCCGCCGTCGAGCTCAGCCTGAACGCGCAGTCCTATGACGACGACGAGGACGCCACCGCCTACGCGGACTTCGGCAACGGCACGCTGGGCGCGGCGCCTTCCTTCACGTACGGCGGCCGCCAGGCCACCTCCGAGCTGCAGACCTCGAACGGCCAGGCCGGCGCCGCCTTCTCTACGCTCTGGGACGCTGCCTCGCTCGGCGCCGGCGTCGCCGGCGCGTCGCCCGTCGAGACCTCGGCGGGCGACTTTGTCGCCGTCACCGCCGACCACACGCTCGTCTGCGTCGATGTGCGCGGCAACGAGCTCTGGACCTTTTCCCCGCCTGGCTACGACGACGGCACCGCGTCCTTCGTGGGTCAGCCCGTCGTCTCCTCGCGCGGCGACATCTTCATCGGCGACGACTCCGGCATGCTCTACCGCGTCGACGAGACCTCCGGCGACCTCGTGCAGGCCTACAACCTCGGCGGCGCTGTCGCCGCCACGCCCGCGCTCTCGCGCGACTACATCTTCGTCGCCTCGCGCGGCCTGCCCGGCATCCCGTCCTCGCTCTGGAAGCTCTCCGCCGTCTCGGACGCCGAGCGCGAGGCCGGCGCCGGCCTCTCCACCTGGCGCCGCCCCGTCTGCGCCCACAACGACACGCGCCTCGACTGGCCCGCCGACGCGCTCTCCCTCACCTCCGACGGCGGCGTCGTCCTCGCCTGCGCCTGGACCGGCCACCTTGACGTTTACGAGGCCGACGCGGGCGCCCTGCGCTGGTCGCTCGCGCTCGCGGACGACGCCACCGCCGCCGCCGCTGACGCTACCACGCCTGGCGTCTACGGCGCGCCGCTCCTCGACGATGAAGGCATGATCTACGTCACGCTGCCCGAGGGCGGCCTCGCCAAGTTTGACGCGGCCGACGGCTCCGAGCAATACAACGTCGCCCGCGTCTTTAACGCCGACGTCGACGCCGCATGGGCGCTCAACAACGACGCCGGCACCCTCTACGCGCTCGACAAGAACGCTACGCTCTACGCCATCGACACGCTCGACTCCTCCGTACTGGCCACCTACAGCAACTTCACCCTCGACGATGACGCCGTCGTTCTGGCCCCGGTCATTGACGCCGCCGGCAACCTCGCCGTGGCCGTCGGCACCGAGCTCCACGTGCTCGACGCCGACCTCAACCCTGTCTCCATCACCGACCTTGACGGCACGGCCATCGCCGCGCCGGTCATCGCGCAGGGCACCGTGCTGCTCGCTACGCGCGACGCCGCCCTCGCGCAGCTCGGATCCGAGCTCATCGCCGTGCCTACCGCCTCGCCCACTCGCACCGGCGAGACCCGGTCGCCCTCAAGTGCGCCCACTAGCAGCCCCACCTCAGTCTCGCCCCCGCCGCCTCCGCCGCCCGTTGCTACCTTTGCGCCCACCTCGCGCGTCACCACCGCCTCGCCCACCACCTCCACCGGCGAGGATGGCAACAAGAACCCGGGCAATGGTGATGCCGACTCCGCCGGCAACAGCGGCTGGCCCGCCTCGGCCATTGCTGTCGTCGTCATTCTCGCCATCCTTGACGTGCTGCTCGCCGTTGGCGTCGGCGTCAAGGCTCGTCGCTCCAAGGTCAATGGCAAGGGGAAGTCGCCCAAGATGGCCCCCGAGGCCGACGAGGAGGGCACCTCCACGCCGCCCAGCAACAGCCCACCCGCGAGCCCAGGCTCTGCCGCCGCCGCGGCCGACCGCCAGGTTGCCCATGTTTGAGCGTATCCTCAAGCGGTGTGTATGCGCTGGCGCAAGCTCACTCGGTGCGCTGCCGTTTTTCTTTTCATTGACGACCTTTCCTCCCTTGCTGCTGATCATGTTCATTCTTTTGCTCTCCGTTCGCTTTTTATACCCTTTTCACTCAAGTACATACACAAACACAAGCGTGTGCGTTCACGGCCGGCCCTGGCCTTGAGCCTGGCTCTGGCCCTGACCTTGCTGCTGCTGCTGCTGCTGCTGCTGCGAGGCCGACGAGCCGGGCGCAGGGGCCGGCGCCTGGGCAGGCTGCTGCCAGTAGTTCATTTGTGGTGTGCTCATCGGCGGCGCGTACGCGTAAAACGGTGTCTGGCCTGCACCCGCGTCCGGCTGGCGCTGCATCATGTCCGGAACGCCGCCGAAATGCTGCTGTCCGCCGTACGGCTGTTGATACTGAGGATACGCCTGCTGTGGGTACGCCTGCTGCGGATAAGCCTGCTGATAGTGTTGCGGCGGCTGCTGCTGGTGGTGGTGAGGATAGAATTGTTGTTGATGCTGCTGCTGCTGATGATGATGATGGTGTTGCTGATGGTGTTGCTGATGAAAATGCTGAGGATAATTGTGGCGAGGATACGGGTGACGATGCTGGCCCGGTCCGCGATGGCCCGGGGTACGCTGGCCAGGAGCAAAGCTTGAACGCGATTGGCCTGGCGCAAATGGCTGCGAAGGCGCACCCGCCGCAGGCGGACCCGCGGGTGGCCGTGGGCCCGCGCCACCGTGGCCGCCACGCGGTGCGCGAGGCCCGCGGTCACGGCCGCGCGACTGCGAGGGAATTACAAAGTTATCCCCCGTCGCCGCTGCCTTGGCGGCGCGCTTGCCCTGACGCTTGCGCAGCTTGGCGCGCTGCTCCTCCTCGTCGTCGCTGTAGTCAATCTCGTCCTCGTCTGGCTCCTCATCGTGTACATTGGAGGCGTCGGATCCGCGCGTATCAAGCGCCGCCACGTTCACGTACTTGCCATGACGCTTGACCACGTACACCGGGGCGCCGCACTCGACATCGATGCGGAAGGCGGCGCTGTCGTCGTCGCCCTTGCGCACGACCTCCATGACACGCACCACGTAAAAGGGCTTCACCACCGGCCCGAAGACCTCCTCGACGCGGCCCACCAGCTTGCGGTCCTCCGTGCAGATGACGCTGTCCTGGTCCACCGGGTTGATCTCCATCTCGGCGTTGGCGGACTCTGCCACCACCACCAGGGCGTCACGCCCGCCCGGCTTGTTCATGACGCGCCCCAGCAGCTCAATGTCGTCGTCGGCGCGCACATCCTCCGGCAGCGGCGCAAGCGGCACCTCGTCCGGCAGCTTCTCGTTCGCCGTGCGCGGCCCGTTCTTGCCGCTTTCGTCGTCCTCGTCGCCGTCCTCGCCGTCCTCGTCACCGTCGCCGTCGCGCTTTCTGCTCTTCTTCTTCGTCGTCGTCTTCATCTTCTTCTTGCCTCCGGCCTCAAGGCGGTCCACCTTGGCCTTGGCCTCCTCGAGCGTGTCGCCCTCGCGTGGCATGTCCTCGTCATCGGACGAGGACGACGATGAGGAGGACGACGATGAGGACGACGAGGACGACGAGGACGACGAGGAGGAGGCGGCAGAATCTGCGCGCGGCCGCGCCGCGCCCTCCTGGGCAAGTTCCTGCTGCGCAGCGGGCGTGGCCGCGTCTCCGTCCATGTCCATGGGCGCTGCAGCCTCGGACTGCGTCTCCTCGACCGGCGCCGGCACCTCAGCCTGGGCTGTAGCCTGCGCCGGCGTCGCCTTAGCCTCCGCCGCCGCCACCGCCGCCGTCTCCTCCCCGCGCGCCTCCATGTTGCCCCGAGCGCTCTTGCACGTCTACGTCCTGCAGCTGGCTGCAGTGGGACCAGCCAATGCCCGGCGCAACCCCAAGTGCTCTTTTGCGTTGCGCACGCTCTCGCCCCGTTGCTCCTCTAGCTAGCGCCTCGCCGCCCGGCCAGTCCCGCGCGCTCTGCCGTTGTCAGTTCGTCTGCCTGCCCGTGGCCTCGCGGCGAGCCCGGCCGAGCCCGTCGCCGTCCTGTGTTCGCGGCGCGTCTCCGACGTGGACTCGGCGTCCTGCTCGCTCTCCACGGTCGCCGAGCTCGGCCTCTAGCTAGTAGGCCTAGACCCAGACCCAGACCCGGACCTGGTCCGAGCGAGCCTCGTCGGGCGGTCCGAGTCAGCGGCGGCGCGGAGTCAGAGGTCGCGCCTCGCGGCCAGGCGCCGCGGAGCTGCTGAGCTGAGGCGCAGCGCCGAGCGCGCGGCCGAGGGCGGCGGCAGAGCCGAGTCTCTGCGGTGCGTCAGGCTTGGTATCTCTCTCTCTCTCTCTCTCTCTCTCTCTCTCTCTCTCTCGCTCTCGTCTCGGCTCGGGCTGGCTCGAGCCGCGCGCGCGCGGCGGCCGCAGAGCATGTACCTCCGGCGCGCGGCGGCGGCGGGGCTGGGCGCGGAGCGGGCGGCGGGCAGCATGTCGCGGCGCGGGCTGCTGCTGCGGCAGATGAGCAGCCACCGCGCGGGGGACCGCACGCACCATGGGTACAGGGAGTTCACGCAGCCGGAGGGCCACTCGCGCAAGGAGTCCGACTCCATGGGCGAGATCACGGTGCCGGCGGGGAAGCTCTGGGGCGCGCAGACGCAGCGGTCCCTGATGAACTTCCCCATTGATATCATGTACGGCGGCATGCCGATGGAGGTGATCCAAGCGCAGGCGCTCATCAAGCTGGCGTGCGCCCGGCTCAACATGGAGGAGGGCAAGCTAGAGCCGGAGATCGGCAACGCCATCATAGAGGCGGCGCGCGAGGTCATGAACGGCCTCCTCGACGAGCACTTCCCGCTCGTCATCTACCAGACGGGCTCCGGCACGCAGACCAACATGAATGTGAACGAGGTGATCGCGAACCGCGCCATCCAGATCCTGGGCGGCGAGGTCGGCTCCAAGTCGCCCGTGCACCCGAACGACCACGTCAACATGGGCCAGAGCAGCAACGACAGCTTCCCGACCGCCATGCACATCGCCTGCTCGCAGATCATCGACAGATCCACGCTGCCGGGCCTGGCGCAGCTGCGCGACTCGCTCGAGGTCAAGGTCAAGGACAACATGAACATCATCAAGACCGGGCGCACCCACACCCAAGACGCCACGCCCCTCTCGCTCGGCCAGGAGTTCTCCGGCTACCTCGCGCAGGTCGACTACGGCCTCGAGCGCATCGAGCGCGCCTCCGAGAGCCTGCGCCGCCTGGCGCTCGGCGGCACGGCCGTCGGCACGGGCCTCAACACCACCGAGGGCTACGACCGCCGCATCGCCGCCATCATCGCAGAGGAGGCCGAGTTCCCCTTTGAGACCGCGCCCAACAAGTTCGAGGCGCTGGCTGCGCACGACTCCCTCGTCGAGGTCAGCGGCGCGCTCAACACCGTCGCCGCCTCGCTCTTCAAGATCGCCAACGACATCCGCCTGCTCGCCAGTGGCCCGCGCTGCGGCATCGGCGAGCTCAACCTCCCGGCCAACGAGCCCGGCAGTTCCATCATGCCGGGCAAGGTCAACCCGACCCAGTGCGAGGCCCTCACCATGGCCTGCGTCAAGGTCATGGGCAACCACACCACCATCACCATCGCCGGATCCCAAGGCCAGTTCGAGCTCAACGTCTTTAAGCCCGTCATGGTGGCCACCTTGCTTGAGTCCGCGCGCCTCATCGGCGACGCCGCTGCCTCCTTCGCCCAGCGCTGCATCGACGGCCTCGAGCCCAACCACGAGCGTATTGAGGAGCATCTGCGCAACTCCCTCATGCTTGTTACTGCCCTCAGCCCCGTCATTGGCTACGACAACGCCTCCGCCATTGCCAAGTCTGCCCACAAGAACGGCACCACGCTCCGCGACGAGGCCCTGCGCGGCGACTTCATCTCTGCCGAGGACTTTGACCGCATTGTTGATCCCTCCAAGATGGTCGGCCCGTCCCCTCCTGATGAGTGACGGCGCTTTCCGAGTCACGACCTGCATCGTCGGTAACGACACTGACACTGTCCGCGGCGCGTGAATCATCTAAAAAGTAGCTTAGTGGTGGTAGGCTAGAAGGTAGGGTACGTACCACTGCACGAGAATGATTTGCTTGACTTGGTGCCTCGTGGACCTTCCTGAGTAGCGCGCGCGCACCGGCCAGCCATGGCCAGTTCATCCTTGCCTCGCGCGAGCGAGCCGGGAAGGCAGGCTACTGCTGCTGGCAGCTGGCTGGCGGCATCTGCGCCGCCGTCTGGCTGACTGTTGTCTTTCCAAAGCTCTCGAAAGACGATCTGATCGAGGTCCTGGAGGACCTTGCGTACGGTCAGCGTACCGGAGCACACTCTGCTCCTCGTTGATGATCGCGCCTGGCCAGGGAGGTTCCTCGGCGTGAGCCAGACCAAGAGGCGCGGCGTTACGCGGCGCGCCGGGCGCAGCGGCTGCCGCTGCTGCAAGCCCGCGCTGTCCTGCAGCGGGCGCCAGGCCCTCGCTCCGGCTGCAGTGCGGCGTCTGACCAGAACCTCGGCGGCCATTGCCAGTGGCCAGTACAGGTAACCATCCTCCGTCCGCACTGCAGTACAGTGCGGCGCAGGCACTCGGCAAGATGGATGTGGGCAAGGCCAAGGAGATGGCGCGCCGGCTGGCCAGGCTCAACTGGCTGCTCGTGCACCAGTCGGCCCGCCAAAGCCTGGGCATCGTGGAGGCCGTGACGCGGCGCCTGCCGGCCGGACGCGCAGTTCTCCGGGCGGCCCTTCACAGGCCGCTGCAGCACGTTCGCGCGTATGCCGGCGCGCAGGCGCAGCGGCTGCCGCCCGCGCAGCGCGCCGCGATTTCGCGCATGGAGGTGGAGATGAAGACCGCCGACGGCGTGCCGCTGTTCTCGACAGTCTTCTTCCCTGCGCCGCCCGATGAGAATGACCCGGAGGGCCGCCCCATCCTAGGTGCCGAGGACCGCTTCAGCACGGTGCTCATCCGCACACCGTACGGCCGCTTCAACCCGGCAGTGGGGCCCGACTGGGCCGAGGTCTTCGCGGAGCGCGGGCTGGCGGTCGTGCTGCAGGACACTCGCGGCCGCTTCGGCAGCGGCGGCGACTTCTTCCCCGTCAAGAACGAGATCAAGGACGGCGGCGACGCCATCGAGTGGGTGCGCGACCAGCCCTGGTCCAACGGCAAGGTCTCGCTCTTCGGCGTCTCGTACCTGGGTCTCACCACCTACGCGGCAGCCGGCAGCGCCGCGGGCAGCCACGTCGCCGCCATGGTACCAGTCATGACGGGCGCGCGCACGCACAGCATCCTCTACCACCGCGGCTCCAACAGCCTGGCGCTCGACCTCGCGCTGCGCTGGCTTTGGGTCGCCGTCAAGCTCATGGACACGCCCCAGGTTATCCGCTTCTGGTTCCCGCCGCTGCAAGGCGAGCTGCAGCGCGCCTTTCTCGACGCCCCGCTGCACGCGCAGGACGAGCGCCTCATCGGTCAGCGCCTCGGCTTCCTGCAGGAGGCCATCCGCGCCGCGGACCGCGATCACGACTTTTGGGCCGACAAGGACGTGCTCTGCGACATGAACCACGACAAGCGCCCGCCCGCGCACATTATTGGCGGCTGGTACGATTTCTTCCTCAAGCAGTCCTTCGAGGACTTCCAGACCGCATCCAAGAACGGCGACTACGTCTGCCGCCTCACCGTCGGCGCCTGGAAGCACTGGGACGTTATCGAATATGTAAGCATCTCCATCAACGTTGCCCTTCAGTGGTTTAAGCGCTATATGGACCACGATGACACGGAGCTCGCGGCACAGGACGACCACGCCATCCACGTTGCCGTCATGGGCACATCCCCGACGCGCTGGTGCTCCTTCGACAGCTGGCCGCCGCCCATCGTCAGCGACTCCCATTGGCCGCTCGCGCGCATGATCACCGCCGCGCCCGTTCATACCGCGCCCAACGCCGACGGCAATACGCGCGAGTTCGCCGAGCACACCTACGACCCGGCCGACCCCACGCCCTACGCGGGCGGTATGTCCTTTGATCCCTACAACTCGGGCCGCGTCGAGCAGTCGCGCCTCGAGGCGCGCCCCGACGTCCTCGTCTTCTCCTCTCCGCAGCTCACCGAGGCCCTCTACGTCGTCGGCGACGTCTTCATCGACCTCCACGCGCAGTCTGACAACCCGCACACCGACTTCTTCGTCAAGCTCTGCGAGGTCGTCCCCGGCGGCCTGCTCGGCGGCGAGCGCAGCTATAACCTCGTCGAGGACCTCGCGCGATTCGGCCCCGACGACTGGGACGCCACCCACACCGACGACGCCGGCGTCCAGTGGTACGAGCTGCGCGGCCGCCGCCTTAAGCTCGGACCCATCGCCACGCGCTTCGCCCCTGGCGCTCGCGTGCGCGTCCAGGTCTCCGGCGGCGCCCATCCTCTCTACATGCGGAACTTTGGCACCGACCACGACATCGCCGAGGCCGTCGAGACACGCCCCGCTCGCCACCGGGTCTTCTTCGACACGCAGCTCGTCCTTCCTGTTGCGGACGAAGTGGACCTTGACCGCCACGCCGACACCAATCCTGCCTTTCGCAACCTGGACTGATTGCGTTGTGAGATAACCAGACAGACACGAAAACGGCATTGCTGCTTGCCTCGTCCCTCATCACCCTGATCGTTTCTCGCTTTCGTTGCCGTTCCCCTCGTCTGGCAGAAAGGGCCGCGCTCGCAGCGCCAAAAGCTGCGTGCGGACCGTATCGCCGTTCGAGCTCAGGTACAGCGGGAAGCAGACTGCCTGTACAAGCTCCAGCTCGCTGCAATGCCGTTCGAAGGTCTCCAGCCAGAGCTGCATCGACGGCCTCGAGCCCAACCACGAGCGCATTGAGGAGCATCTGCGCAACTCCCTCATGCTTCAGCGCAATTCCCTCATGCTTGTTGCTGCCCTCAGCCCCGTCATTGGCTACGACAACGCCTCCATTGCCAAGTCTGCCTACAAGAACGGCACCACGCTCCGCGACGAGGCCCTGCGCGGCGACTTCATCTCTGCCGAGGACTTTGACCGTATTGTTGATCCCGTCCCCTCCTGACGAGTGACGGCGCTTTCCGAGTCCCGACCTGCATCCTCGGTAACGACACTGACACTGTCCGCGGCGCGTGAATCTATCTTGAAAAAGTAGCTTAGTGGTGGTAGGCTAGAAGGTAGGGTACGTACCACTGCACGAGAATGATTTGCTTGACTTGGTCAAGGTGTTCCTGGGTAGCGCGCGCGCACCGGCCAGCCATGGCCAGTTCATCCTTGCCTCGTGCGAGCGAGCCGGAAAGGCAGGCTGTGACTCCTGCTGCTGGCAGCTGCCAGCGGCATCTGCGCCGTCGTCTGACTGACTGTTGTCTTTCCAAAGCTTTCCAAAGACGCATCCGACCTGTCGCTTTCTGGTGAGGCGCAAACGATCGACAACAGGGCGGGCTGACGCGCAGCGAACAAACAAACACGCAACGCAAGGCAACGCGCTCAGCTCTTGGTCGCCAGCCTGAGCCCGACCAAGAGGCGCGGCGTGACGCGGCGCGGCCGGGCGCAGCGGCTGCCGCTGCTGCAGGCCCGCGCTGTCCTGTAGCGGGCGCCAGGCCCTCGCTCCGGTTGCAGTGCAGCGTCTGATCAGAACCTCGTCGCCGCCTCGCCACCGCCGGCGCTCGGCGGCCACGGCAAGCAGGAGTACTCCATCCTCCATCCGCACTGCACTGCATTGCAGCGCAGGCGCTCGGCAAGATGGATGTGGGCAAGGTGAAGAAGATGGCGCGCCGGCTGGCCAGGCTCCTCTGGCTGCTCGTGTACCTGTCGGCCCGCCGAAGCCTGGGCATCGTGGAGGCCGTGACGCGGCGCCTGCCGGCCGGACGCGCAGTTCTCCGGGCGGCCCTGCACAGGCCGCTGCAGCACGTTCGCGCGTATGCCGGCGCGCAGGCGCGCCGGCTGCCGCCCGCGCAGCGCGCCGCGATTTCGCGCATGGAGGTGGAGATGAAGACCGCCGACGGCGTGCCGCTGTTCTCGACAGTCTTCTTCCCCGCGCCGCCCGATGAGAATGACCCGGAGGGCCGCCCCATCCTGGGTGCCGAGGACCGCTTCAGCACGGTGCTCATCCGCACACCGTACGGCCGCTTCAACCTGGGGCCCGACTGGGCCGAGGTCTTCTCGGAGCGCGGGCTGGTGGTCGTGCTGCAGGACACTCGCGGCCGCTTCGGCAGCGGCGGCGACTTCTTCCCCGTCAAGAACGAGATCAAGGACGGCGGCGACGCCATCGAGTGGGTGCGCGACCAGCCCTGGTCCAACGGCAAGGTCTCGCTCTTCGGCGTCTCGTACCTGGGGCTCACCACCTACGCGGCAGCCGGCAGCGCCGCGGGCAGCCACGTCGCCGCCATGGTACCGGTCATGACGGGCGCGCGCGCGCACAGCATCCTCTACCACCGCGGCTCCAACAGCCTGGCGCTCGACCTCGCGCTGCGCTGGCTTTGGCTCGCCGTCAAGCTCATGGACACGCCCCAGGTGATCCGCTTCTGGTTCCCGCCGCTGCAAGGCGAGCTGCAGCGCGCCTTTCTCGACGCCCCGCTGCACGCGCAGGACGAGCGCCTCATCGGTCAGCGCCTCGGCTTCCTGCAGGAGGCCATCCGCGCCGCGGACCGCGATCACGACTTTTGGGCCGACAAGGACGTGCTCTGCGACATGAACCACGACAAGCGCCCGCCCGCGCACATTATTGGCGGCTGGTACGATTTCTTCCTCAAGCAGTCCTTCGAGGACTTCCAGACCGCATCCAAGAACGGCGACTACGTCTGCCGCCTCACCGTCGGCGCCTGGAAGCACTGGGACTTTGTCGAATACCTCGGCATCTCCATCAACGTTGCCCTTCAGTGGTTTAAGCGCTACATGGACCACGACGACCCGGAGCTCGCGGCGCAGGACGACCACGCCATCCACATTGCCGTCATGGGCACATCCCCGACGCGCTGGTGCTCCTTCGACAGCTGGCCGCCGCCCATCGTCAGCGACTCCCATTGGCCGCTCGCGCGCATGATCACCGCCGCGCCCGTTTTTACCGCGCCCAACGCCGACGGCAATACGCGCGAGTTCGCCGAGCACACCTACGACCCGGCCGACCCCACGCCCTACGCGGGCGGTATGTCCTTTGATCCCTACAACTCGGGCCGCGTCGAGCAGTCGCGCCTCGAGGCGCGCCCCGACGTCCTCGTCTTCTCCTCTCCGCAGCTCACCGAGGCCCTCTACGTCGTCGGCGACGTCTTCGTCGACCTCCACGCGCAGTCTGACAACCCGCACACCGACTTCTTCGTCAAGCTCTGCGAGGTCGTCCCCGGCGGCCTGCTCGGCGGCGAGCGCAGCTATAACCTCGTCGAGGACCTCGCGCGATTCGGCCCCGACGACTGGGACGCCACCCACACCGACGACGCCGGCGTCCAGTGGTACGAGCTTCGCGGCCGCCGCCTTAAGCTCGGGCCCATCGCCACGCGCTTCGCCCCTGGCGCTCGCGTGCGCGTCCAGGTCTCCGGCGGCGCCCATCCGCTCTACATGCGGAACTTTGGCACCGACCACGACATCGCCGAGGCCGTCGAGACACGCCCCGCTCGCCACCGGGTCTTCTTCGACACGCAGCTCGTCCTTCCTGTTGCGGACGAGGTCGACCTTGACCGCCACGCCGACACCAATCCTGCCTTTCGCAACCTGGACTGATTGCGTTGTGAGATAACCAGACAGACACGAAAACGGCATTGCTGCTTGCCTCGTCCCTCATCACCCTGATCGTTTCTCGCTTTCATTGCCGTTCCCCTCGTCTGGCAGAAAGGGCCGCGCTCGCAGCGCCAAAAGCTGCGTGCGGACCGCATCGCCGTTCGAGCTCAGGCACAGCGGGAAGCAGACTGCCTGTGCCAGCTCCAGCTCGCTGCAGTGCCGTTCGAAGGTCTCGCGGTTCTCCAGCCAGCGCGAGCGCTCAAGGGTCGCCTCCGCGTCCATGCGCGCCTGCATGCGGTCCAATGCGCGCTCCAGGGCAGGCAAGAGCTCACTCTTGACTGTGAAGAGCGCCTCCTCGGCGCGCGCCATCATGCTGGGCGACGCCTGGCCCACATCCGAGTCCGCCTCGTTTTCCTGCGGGTCACGCGCGTCCACCTGCTCCTCGAGAACGCGCTGCGCTTCCCAGGCCGCCGTGTCAAGGCGATCCGCGCCGCCCAGTTGTGCCCCGAACTTGGCCGGGACGGAGGCCGGCGAGAAGGACGAGGACGAGGAAGTCTCCGCCTCGTAGCCGCCGGACTGCCCAGCGACCTGAGCAGCGGCTGCAAGGTCGGCCCAGGCTTCGAGCGCCTGGACCAGGGCGGCGTGCGCCTCCGCGAAGACCTCGCGCTCGCGCGTGAGGCCGTCTGCGCCGGGCCTGGCCGCCTCGGCCTTGGCCTGCTGCTGCCGCCGCTCGCGCTCGCGTGCCTGCGCTCTCGCCTGGGCGCTGGCGGCACCGCTCGCGCTCGCGCGGCCCTTCTTGCGCCGCCCAGACCGCGACTGTTGCGATGCTGCGCTCCCTGGCGCGCGGGCGGGCGTGGTAGACATCGATCGCTGCAAGTGATTCTGTTTTGCCTGTCCGAGTCGCGGCCTGCCACTGGCAGGCAGTGCCTGTCCGTGCTGTCACTGTGCGCACCCACTACACAAAGTCACTCTGTGGGCCCAGAGCCGTTCTGGTTCCCAGTCAAGATCGTCCGGGCAAGGGCGTGGCCGCGACAAGGCGGGGCTGTGCAGGCAAAGGCAAAGCAAGCGCTGGTGGTGCTGGTGGCGCTGGTGGTGCTGGTGCTGCTGGTGGTGCTGGTGGTGCTGGTGGTGCTGGTGGTGCTGGTGCTGCTGGTGCTGCTGGTGCTGAAGCTGCTGCTGGTGCGGCTGCCAGAACAGGTTCAGGTGAAGGCAGCGGCAGTGCGCAAAAGCAAAGGTGCTGCAGGAGTCGACGGAGCAAGGCGCGCGTCACGACCATGCAGCGAAACGCGAGTGCGCCGTACCCATTCTACAAGGGCACACGCGTGGTGCAAGAGGAGCGACAGCGGCGGCGCAAACGTGCCCTGCCAACCAAGCCTGCTGCGGCGCGGCCGGCAACCTCGCACGGAATCGTCCCGGCGTACAGAGCACTCGATGTGGACGGGGCGCCGCCACCCTCACTCTTGCACCAGCCGTCGCTGCACGACACGCAGCGAATCCCGCAGTCGCTCATCCCGACCGAATCGATGCTGCGGGCTAACGCGCCAGCGCACGCGGTCTGGCCGCTTGCGAGCCTCCTGGGGCAGCCAGCGTACAACGACGCGCCGCAGGGCCACGTCGACGTGGAGAGTGTGCGGCGCTGGGTGCACTTCATGAATAGCCGTATCGAGGAGAAGGCGCCGCGCATGGTTGCAGACGACGCGCTTGAAGATCTGCGAAATGTGCAGTTCATGGCCTTCCATGAGCTCACGCGCCAGGTCATGGTGTCCAGCTTTGAGCGCGGCGAGGCGCTGCTCGAGATGTGGCGCATGCGCGAGGAGCTTGACGATCTGGAGAAGACCCAGCTCGAGCAGCGCATCGCCGCCCTCGAGGCGCGCGCGCCGGCGGCCCGCTCGATGGCCCAGCCTTCGAGGACCGAATCTGGTGCCACCGCGCAAAGAATGTCGCTTGCGCCCCGCACGGCGCGCAAGACGCGCGTCAACTTCGCGGCGGCAGCGGCAGCAGGCCCATCCTCTGCCAGAGCCACGCTCCTGCGCCGCAAGACTCGGGCCCCGACCATAATGCGGGACTCGGTCTTCACGGCCTCGACACTGGCGCAGGTAGCGCAGGAGCGCGGCGACCAGGACGACGATAACGACGGCGACGATCGTTTGCCCAACGCGCACGACATGCGCCGCAAGAGCAGCGTGCTGCCTATCTTCGAGCGCTTCTTCCTCGGGCTTGAAGCCGACCTGCCGGATCGCGTCGCGTACTCGCAGGACCACTTGCACCCGGACGATAAGGAGCGATCCAAGCTGCTCTACAAGGATCTCTGCGATGCCTTGGAGCGCGTCCGTGTCCTGGAGCAGGAGAATGAGGCCTTGCGGCATGCGGGCCATGCGGGTCACGGAAGCGTATGAGAGAAGTATTGGCTTACACATGCTGCTGATGCTGCTGGGATACTTGGCCAGTCTCATCCGATTGCTTACTACCATGATAGCTAGTAGTTCACGTAAGGTATGTATGCGGCCTTGACTCAGCGGCGTAACACACGCGCACACCCTGATAAGACCCACGGATCCTGCCTGCACGGTGCAAGTCCTCCCTCACAGTCAGTCAGCTCGTCAAGCAAACACGAAAGCGCGAGGCTCGAGCCTCACTCACTCGGCGTCCTCCGCGCTCGTGCTCACGCGCTTGCAATGGGGCTGACCTTGTCGTCCGAAGGGGCGGCGGGGGAGGTCTCCGAGGGCCGCGTGGACCCCCTCCTCGGCCGTAGCAGGCGCGCCTCGAGCGCGGAGCACCAGCATCATGGTGGTCATCGTGATGCTGCCCAGCAGGAGCAGGAGCAGGAGCAGGAGCAGGAGCCGGAGCGGGAGGAGGAGGTAAACCAGCGGGAGCAGGACGACAGGGACAGCGAGGAGGCCGTGCTCGTGCTAGCCGAGGCGAGCGAAGCGGAAACGCCCCTGCTGGATGCGACGGGCGATGCGCCCGTGGCGGAGCGCGTCGTGGTGGTGCGCAAGGCGCGCATGCAGTGCTGCGACTTTACTGCGGTGCGCATCGTGGCCTGGATCGCCGTGGTGGCAGTGATCGTGCTCTGGATCAAGCTAGCGCTCATGCTGAGGAGCCTGCTGCAACGGTGTCCGCTGATCTTGGGCGTCGCCTTCGGCGTGCTCACGGCCCTGGACCTGCTCCTCTTGGTGGCCGTGGCCTTGCGGCCGCCGAAGAGGACCGTGGCAAGCTGCCTATGGGCCACGGCGCTGCTCCTGGGCGTGGCGGCGGCGCTAACGACGACCTGGCTGGCTGTCTGGCTGAGCCTGTGCGAGCGGTCGGCGGAGGACTTGAGCATCGGCGCAGACGCCGGCCTGCAAGGCGTGGTCGAGGTGAGCATGGAGGCCAACACGGGTATCGTGCACGTGAGCTCATACTCGAGCGACCCGGGCGATCTGTGGTTCGCACAGGGCGTGATCATGGCGCGCATGCGCACCTTCCAACTGGACTTCCAGCGGCGGCTGGCGCGAGGCCAGCTCGCGGAGATCGCGGGCGAGGGCGCCCTGCCCCAGGACCGCCTCTTCCGCACGCTGGACCTGCAGGGCGTGGCCGAGACGACCTGGGCACGTGCGCGCGCCGACGAGCGCTTTGCGGCCGAGGTGGATGTGCTGGAGCGCTTCACGGCGGGCGTCAACTACGTGATCGCGTCGCCCGAGCGCTTCGTGGCGCCTATCGAGCTGCGTGTGCTCAGCTGGATCTTCGGGCGCTGGGCGCCGGCGCAGCTGGAGCCGTGGACGCCGCAGGACTCCATCATGTGGACACTGATCATGTCCTATGGGCTTTCCGGCAACTTGCAGCGCGAGCTGATGCGCTTCCGACTCATCGCGGACTACGGCCTCGACGTGGCCCGCGTACGGGAGCTGCTGCCGGCCTTTGACGTGGCGGATTTCCCCACCATCGTGCAGGCGGAGGACGTGTGCGAGGATCCGGACGCGGACCACGACGCGCCGCGCTGCTCGGCCTCGCCCGCCATGGACGACTGGGTCGACGGGCTGCGGCCGTCCAACGCAAGTGGACCGGCGCGCGCGCGCGAGGCGGAGGCCGTCGCCGCCGCACGCCGCATGCTGGCACAGGAGCAGGCGGAGGCAGCGGCAGCGCCGCCGAAGACCTCGTGGCGCGCCATGTGGGACCTGCGCGGCGGTGGCAATGCGCTGGGCATCACGGGCGCTTCGAACAACTGGGTTGTGAGCGCGGGGCTCACGAACGACGGCGTGCCGCTCTTGGCCAACGACCCGCACCTGGCGCTCACGGCGCCCAACATCTGGCTGCTCATGCATCTCCGCGACGAGCGCGAGGGCCTCGACGTGTATGGGGCTTCCTTCGTGGGCCTGCCCATCGTGGTCCTCGGGCGGAACCGCGACATGGCTTGGGGGGTCACCAATACGGGCGCCGATGTGCAGGATCTCTTCGTGCTGGACACGACGACGGACCAGGCCGCGTACTGGCACAACGGCGAGCGCACCTCGCTGGAGGAGCGCGAGGAGGCCATCGTTGTGGCCGGCGAGGCGGAGCCGCGCATGCTGAGGGTGCGCGTGGCGCCGCACTACGGGCCGGTCATTTCGGACAACGACCTGCCAGCGACCATCCTCAGCGAGCAAGGCGACAAGGGCGCAACGCGACTGGGCGGCCACACCGTGGCGCTGCGCTGGACCTCGCTCCTGACCGACGAGCCAGAGCACTTTGACACCACTTTTGCGGCGTTCTTCCGCATGGCGCGCGCGCGCGACCTGGACGAGGCCCGCGCTGCGCTGAGCTACCTGGTGGCGCCCGGCCAGAATTTTGTCTTGGCCAACCGCACGGACATTGGCTACCAAATGACGGGCCGCTTCCCGGTGCGCGCAGACGGCCACACCGGCCTGCTGCCAGTCCCGGGCAACGGCACGTACGACTGGGGTGCGCGGCACTACCTCGCGTTCGAGGACCTGCCGGCTGTGACAAACCCGAAGCAGGGCTTTGTGGCGACGGCCAACAACCGCGTGACGCCCAAGTGCTTCCCGGTGGTTCCCTCGTGCGACTGGGACTCGGCCGACGGCTACCGCGCCAAGCGCATCACGCAGCTCCTCGAGGCGCGGCGCGGGCGCCACTCGGTCGCAACGATGCGCGAGATCCAGCAGGACGTCAAGAGCCTGCAGGCCGAGGAGCTGCAGCCCGTCATGGACGCCGTCTGCCGCTCGCCGCGCACCATGATGGCCGAGCAGCTGTGCGATCGCATGGGCGTCAACGGCGCCACTTGGGACCAGCGCATGGCCATGGGCAGCGAGCGGGCGTCCCTCTTCCAGCTTTGGAGCCAGGAGCTCCTCACCGTCGCAGCCAACGAGACTGGCCTTGACTACTGGGCCGAGCCGTACTTTATCGCCGCCGCCTTTCGCCGCGCCGCCGGCGTCGAGCCGCGCGGCCCGCACTGCAAGCGACATGCCTCGGAGAAGGAGTGCATGGACTTTGCGGTGGACGCCTGGGACCGCGTTGCGCAGCGCGTCGCGTCGGACACCGTCAAGGCATGGGGAACGCCCGGCATGCACGAGACTTGCTTCGCGTCGGCCATCTTCGGCGCCACGCCGCTCGCGTGCGCCTTTTCGCGGTCCGTACCGCACGGCGGCGACGTGGCCACCGTCAACGTCGGCACCTCCTTCCACCCGTCCTTTGTGCAGTTCGAGGGCTCCTCCTTTCGTGCCGTCATGTCGCTCGGGTCGGCCGGCGAAGCCAACCAGTACGACGACGGCAAGTCCGTCATCATCAACGCCCTCGGCCAGAGTGGCTGCCCGCTCTCGATCCACTACGACGACATGGCCTCGTCCTGGGCCCATGGCGAGTACATCAGCATGGCTCTCCTCAACCTCACCGCGAACGGCCCGCTCAAGACCAACTGACCTGACCAAGAAGAAGGTGCTGATGTTCAAGTTCAAGTTGATGATGAAAGGAAACGTGATTGCCGGCCGCCTCAACTCACTCTCAGTCGGTCAGGCTGTGACAAGCATGATTAGCTCAGCAGATAACTTGCTGAGCAGTCCTCCTCACACCACAACGACATGACACTGATGATGATACTCCTGCCAGTGCCGCCTGTGACTGCGCACGCCGCCGTGTACTGGTACTGGTACTGGTACTGGTAGCGCGCGCTACAGAATCGGATCAACTCAAGGCTTGCGCGGCGCGCCCGCGCGAGCGCGAGCGCGAGCGCGAGGGCGAGGGGCGAGGGGCGGCGAGGGGCGGCGAGGGGCGGCGGCGCGGCCCTGGTGCAAACGGCAAGCGCGCAGTGGCTCCGCGTGCATCGCGCGCGGACAAACGGCGGCTGCTCGCGTCTTGGAGACGGCCAGCGTCGGCCCCATCATGCCGGCCACCGTGAGGCCGCAGCGCTCGAACTCGGAGCCGCGCGTCGAGATCTTCGCGGACGGCGTGCTGGGCGGACGCAGGCGTAAGGACCATGCAAGCAAGTCTGGGTCCAGGGAGTGGACGACGCGCGTCAAGGTGTCCGGCATCCTCATCTTCTTGCTCCTACTCCTTTACGTCCTCTCGTTCATGGCACAGCAGCACAGGGCCACTGCACAGAGCGACTATCCGTGGCGAAATGTCGTGACCACCGACCTTGGCAAAAGCGGCACTAGCGCCAGCACCAGCAGCTCCTCCTCGTCATCGTCATCGTCATCATCGCTATCGTCGTCGACAGCGGCGGGCGGGCGCGCAAGTGCGGCGTCCTCGTCATCATCGTTGTCGTCACCCGCGACTCGGGACTCATCCGCGTGGGACGCGGAGGACCTGGAGAAGAGCACGGACGCGTACCAGGAGCAGAGCCAGCGGCAGTCGCCCGGCGATGAGGACCCAGCCGGGTCGAACGAGGACGAAGCCGCGCAATTGTCCATGAATCTGGACAACGTGCAACTGGACGAGACGCCGGACATTGAGGCGGATGAGGAGGTGTCGCAGAGCAGGCTACAGCTCAGCAAGGTGCACGCATCGGCGCCGTTCAGCTCAGTGGACATTCCTGGCGTAGACCCCAAAGACGGCATCATCCTGATCAACGGCAATCTTTCGAACGCGTACAGGTCGCCGCTCCGCGATCAGCTGCCGCGCACGCGGCAGGACCTACCGCGTGTCTTCCCCAAGGACGTGGCAGTGTTTCTGCGCAACCTGCCGAAGCGGCGCACGGTGTGCGTGTACACGCGCACGCCGCGCCAGGATTCCCTGTTCCGCACGAACCTCATGTCCATGTTTGGGTCTGGCTCGTACAACTTTGTGATCATGCGGTCAACGGACTGCCAGCACAACGGAACGTGCTCGAGCGGCGAGGAGGCGCGCAGCCACCCGCGGTGCGACCCGGACCTGAGCCCGACCGTGCACCTGTTGGAGCGCATCAAGAACTTTCAGCACGAGCGCTTCGAGCGCGTGCTGACGAACGGTATGGAGTACTACGACGTTCTGGTTGCCACCGGCGACGAGTTCTGCCGCGCTCTGCACACGTACGACCGCGCGCACTTTCGCATGTACGCCGGCCCCATGGTGGTGAACTCGACGCTGAGGTCGCCCATGTACCTGCCGCTCGGGCCGCGCGAGGAGTTTAAGCGGGTATACGCGAACGATGTGCGCCTCGTCAAGGAGCGCAAGTACGTCTTCAACTTCATGGGCAGCCTCACGAGCGTCTCGCGCAAGGGACTGGTGAAGGAGCTCGGGCCGCTCTCGAAACGGCACTCCGCCTTCCTCTGGGTCGTCTCCAAGTGGAAGAAGCAGCTCACGCGCTCCAATGGCTACATCACGCCGGTGCAGTACAAGCAGATCCTCGTCAACTCCGTCTTTACGCTCTGTCCGCAGGGCCACAATCCGGAGGCCTACCGCATCTACGAGGCCTGCGAGGCGGGGTCCATCCCAATCGTCGTGTTGGACGAGTACTATCGCGCGCATGAGTGCGTGGGCGCCTTCCGCCCGCTCATTACGCAGGGCGCGCCCTTTGTCTTTCTCAACTCATGGAGCGAGCTGCCTGCATTCCTGGACAACATTCTGCACAGCCCGGACAGGATACAGCAGATGCAGATGGACACCATGGAGTGGTACCGCAAGTTCATGACCAAGGTGGCATCCAACTTCGAGGCCGTCATGACGCACCGCTTCGCGGACCGCAGCGAGCGTGGTCGGTTCACTTCTACCGCCGCGCTCGAGGGTCTGCATGCCTACTTGGACGATCCTGACTACCGCGTGCCGCTCTGAGAAACTAAAAGAAAAAAAAGCCGAGAAAGGGAGAGCCAAGGCCAGCGGCCATGCTTCGGTGTTGCGACGGAAGGAAGATAGATGCGCAGACGTTGCGCCGCGAGGCTGTGATGCCCCTCTGCAAGATTGATGCTTCCGCCCCTTCAACCTTTACCCTTGTGAGGAGAGCCGGCACGCCTGAGGCTGTGCTTGCTGAGGACTGACAAGGATGAGATCAGATTGAACTGGAATGTATATTCAACCATGGAGCCAGAGAGCCGCCTGGAAGGCCTCCAGTGGTCGTGTCTCGATGCGCCCTCCAGAGCGGAGGTCGACATGCCAAGCGTTCGCGTCAGCCATGTGGCTGGGCTCTTCGCAAACCCTCGCAGAATTGCTCGCTGGACTCTCGCAGCAGACCAACGTGCGCGTGGTGGGCGTTGTCGCTTGCGTGAAGAAGATCGCGTCCTTGGTGGCGTCGTAGGCGCAGCCATACGGCCGGACGAGGTCGTCGGAGACGGTGTGGATCTGGTGCGAGCGCAGGTCGATGCGCAGGAGCGAGCCGCAGCGGCGCAGCGGGTGCAAGAGAGTGCGCGCAGCCTCGGGCGAGGCGAGCGCCGCCATGTTGATGCGCGATCGGTCGAACCCCGGCGCGAGGTTGTCGAGGCCGTCAGCGTCGCAAGTCACAAAGGCATGCAGGGCGCCGTCGCGCTGGCGCAGCGCGAGCGAGGTGCACGGCGCGGGCAAGGGAACGCGTGCAGTCTCTGCGCCGCGCGGGCCGACCACGAGGAGGGCGGGGGCGGCGGCGTCGGCCACGACGAAGGCGTCCAGGTCCGCGGCGTAGCACACGGCGACCGGATTGGCCTGGCGCAGCGGCACGAGGCCGTGGTAGGCAAGGCGGCCGCGGCGCGAGGCACGCAGCATGTACAGACAGGACTCGCGCTCGAGTGCGACGGCGAGCTCGCCGAAGCGGCGGCCGCGGCACACGCCCCCTCGCCTCGGCCTCGCGCTATGCGCCGGCCCGCGGCGCCTCACCACGTGCGGTATGGCGAAGCGCTCCAGTCGTCGTCCCCGTGCGTCCAAGACTCTCACCTCATGCGCCTTGCCCTGGTCCACCTCCACGCGCATCCCCGCGTCGCAGCCCCCTCTCATCCGCTCTGCAGCGCGCCGCCAGCTCCTGCACGCGGCCCTCGCGCAGACCTCGCGCTCCACGGTCGTCAGCAGCGCCAGCGCGCCGCGCAGCACATCCTCCGGCAGCGCCTCCATGCCTCGCCGGCCTCCGACTTCTGCGACTTTTGGAGTTAGTTCTCGCCAGATCCGAGTTCTCGCCAAATCCGAGCCTGGCCTTGACATGAGCATGAGCTGAGTGATCACCGCCGTGCCAAAAGCACGGTCGCCGCTCGGCGTAACGGACTAACGGGAAAGGGTTGCGCAGATGAGCCGCTAACATTTGCGCGCTGCGCACGTGCCTCACGCTAGTCAAGTCGGCCTGGGCGCGGCCGCCTGGCCTATCGGCTTCCCGCGCGGCGGCGCGCGGCCGGCGCCTCGCGCGCGGCCGCCCGGGCGCGCGCGGCGGCGGCCGCGGCGCGCGAGGCGCCGCGCGCCGCAGCGGCCAGCGGGCCGCGCGCGGTGACGATGAGCATGGCCATGCCGCGCGGGCAATCGACAGGATGGCGAACTGGCAGGCGCTGCCATGGCAGCGGGAGTGCAGAAAGAAGACAGCAGGCGCGCGGCTGAGCTGACTCGGAGCGGCGGCAGAGCCGTCCGGCGGCGCGGCCGCGGGGAGCGCTCGCGCGCGCGGCGGGCGGCAGCGCGGCGGCGGCGCGGCGGGAGGAGGAGCGGCGGCGGCGGCCCGCGGCCGAGGCGCCCAAGGCGGGCAGCGGCGGCAGCGGCGGCAGCGGCAAGAGGCGGCCCGCGGCGGCCACGTGGTCGAGGCGACGGCGCGCGCGCGCGGCGGGAAGATGGCGGCGGCGGCGGCGCCAGGGCGCCGCGAGAAGCTGTCGCGGCTGTCCGCGACGGCGGTGGACAGGCTGCAGGAGCTGGAGCTGTCGGACGCAGAGACGGTGACGCTCGCGTTCGAGGAGGGGCCGCTGGGCTTGCAAATTCTTGACGTGCCCGGCAAGGGCGTCATCGTGTGGCAGCTGAGCGGGCAGGCCGCAACCCTGGGCGACGGCGTGCTGCGCGTGGGCGCGCGCGTCGAAGCCGTGGCCGGCGAGCCGTGTCTGGACAAGGGCATGGAGGAGGTCTTCGAGCTGGTCAAGAGCAACCCGCGGCCGCTGGAGATCGAGTTCAGGCTGCCGGCGACGCGGCCGGCGACGCCGCCCAGCCAGACGTCTTCGAACGCCTCGGCGGCGTCCTCGCGCGCGTCCTCGCCCGCGCCGCGCGAGCCGACGCCGCCGCCCGGCCAGACGCAGGTGCGCCTCGAGCCGGTCGCCAAGAACGTGTCCTTTCGGCTGCGCAACTTCTCGGAGACGGCGGCGCAGGGCGGAGCGGGCACTGCGCACGCGGCGAGCAATGGCGGCGGGTCCTCTGTGGCGGCGGCGGCGAACGCAACCGCAGCGACGGCGTCGACGGGAGACCTGGGTCCCAAGAAGAACGATACAGTTCGCGTGGTGTTCCAGAGCGGTCCGCTCGGCCTGCAGATCTCGGACGTGGGCAAGCGCGTGCTGGTGACCTCATTTGAGAACAAGCCGGACGGGACGCCGGGCCAGGCGGAGCAGTCCGGCCTCGTGCACTTTGGCTACCAGGTGGTCAAGGTGGGCCCGACGGACTGCGAGGGCATGAGCATGCACCAGATCGGCATGCTGGTGCAGAAGCAGAAGCGGCCGGTGGCCATCACCTTTCGCAAGCTGTACGAGCGGCGCAGCTCTACGGACGAGCCGCCGCGCGCGCGGCGGCGAAGGGTGCGACCCAAGCCCGAGGAGTCGGCAGCGGCTGCAGACGCCGCGTCTGGCGCTGGCGCTGGCGCTGGCGCTGGCGACGCGGCCCCGGCGGTCGAGGAGGCAGCACCGGCCGCGCCGCCAGAGGAGGCCACCTCGCCGGAGTCGACCTCGAACGAGGACCAAGTAGGCGACGTGCTCGTGTGCGAGTGCGGCAACGCGGCCCTGGAGGAGCGGGCGTTGTCGAGCACGAACCCGATGTACTTTCACTTTGTGATGCTGTGCAAGTCCGCGCAGATCCAGATTCTGCTGGACCACGAGGCGACGCTGTCGGAGGCCGAGGACCCGAGCCTGCACCCGGCCTTTGAGCTCAGCTCGCTGCACCTGCCGACGCTTTACAAGCGCGTCGAGGCGGAGGGCGTCGACTTTCCGGACTGGCCGGCCTGGATCCGCACCCAGTACCTGGACGCCTACATTCAGCAGAGCCGCGCCGAGCAGGGTTTGCCCCCTGAGGCGGACGCCGCGGCTGGCGGCGACGAGGCCGGTGCGTCCCTGTCGCCCGAGGAGGCGGCCGCTCTGGCAGAGCGTGCCCTCGACGACCCGGCGCCTTCGCCCTCGGCCGCGGCAGCTGGGGCTGGCGCGGAAGCGGCAGCGGCGACGGCGGAGACCGGAGACGACTCCGAGCCGCCCATCCGAGGCCTCCTGAGCCGCAAGGACAGCATGCGTGAGCATGACGAGGAGCGCGTGCCGCCCAACAAGTTGTGCGCGTTCTGCAAGGCCAAGCGCGCGCTGCGCCGCCGCGCCGACACGCTCAACGATGACATGTACATCCACTTCGCGCTGCTCTTCAAGACCGTCAAGATCCAGGCTATGAACTCGGCTCGCAGCCAGGAGGGCTACATTGAGTATCTCTCCAGCGTCGACGTCGAGGACCTCTACCGCTGGTGTCAGAACGACGGTGTCTCCATGCACGAGTGGATGCAGTGGATCAAGAAGCAATGCGCCATTTCCTATGAGGAGTACCTCTACAAGATTGCTCTCTCCGGCGACGTCGAGATCGACCTGCGCGACATGATCAAGAGTAGCGTGCATACCTGATGTGATCACTGATACCTGGCGCTTTGAAGCATGACGGCTTGGAATGGACTTTTTTCCTTTTGCTGGCGGCGAATTGGGCGAACTTCCTTGCTTGCTTGCATGCCTGCATATGCTTGTACGTGTGAGATCTCCCCATGATGACAGGCCAAGGATGGCCTTGGCCTTGGCGTGAGATGGAGAGCAGCCGCCACACCATGTGACTGCCAGCCTGAGGGAGGAGGACTTCTTTTTCAAATTCGAATTCGATCCATTTCAAACTCGCAAGACTCAGCCTGAGAGCAGACGCGCAAGAGGAGAATGAGCTCGACGTCGCGAAGCCACAAGGCGGACGAGAATGAGAACAGCGGCAACGTCAAGCAAGCGAGCCGTGCAGGCAAGTCCGGCAAGCGCCGTACAGCCTCGGTGAACTCTTCGCGTGGATCAACGCAGACCAAGAGGATCAAGCAGCTCGAGTTGGAAGTCGAGCAACTCACAAAGGATCGCGAGTGCTCGCGAGCAGAGGCTTTCAAGCACGCGGAGCTGGTTGTTGAGACCTTGTCCTTCTGGCGCAAGGCGAATGCGTTGCTGACAGCGTTGAACGAAAAACTGCAAAGGTCGAACGGCTTCCTCGTGGAGGACAACGCGCTTCTGAGGGAGACGAACGGGGTGCTGGTGGCCATGAACGAGCAGCTGGTGACGAGCAAGGAGACGCAGGGCCAAACTAGCGAGATGCAGCAGAAGGCGTCGCCAACCGGGACTTGCTCGGACGAGAGTCGCAGCGCGCTTGCTGCGAGCCTGGAAAGCGCCAGGCGCAGCCTGGAAGGACAGGAGCAGGTGGTGAAGGCGCTGCGTGAAGCGCTTGCTCAGCAGGAAGCGTATAACTCCGTTCTGCAGCGCATGCTGCTGACACGCGAGTCGACGCGCCAGTGAGTCAAGTCGAGAGAAGCAGTCAAGTCGAGAGAAGCAGTCAAGATCGCAGTGAAGCAGTCAAGATCGCAGTGAATGTCATGGAAAGAGATTGGGGCTGAAAACATCTGCCTCAGAGCCTGACTTTTCTAGGAGCTGTGCAAAGACCGGCAAGACTTTTTGTTTTGTCGACAGGAGGCGGACCACATCATCACTCATGAAAGATTACTTTTCCTAAAAACGAGAAGGAAGCCGCGTGGCAGGGCTCCGCGACAGCAGATTTTTTCTCTCTCTCTCTCTCTCTCTCTCTCTCTCTCTCTCTCTCTTTCCTCTAATACACACACAGAGATGCGCGAGCGCGTCGTCGCGTGGACATGGTCGATCAGAAGCGCATGGTCGCGCGAAAGCACTTGGTCGCTCAGAAGCGCATGGTCGATCAAAAGCGCATGGTCGCTCAGAAGCGCTCGTTCATGCGACTGGCAACGGTGCGCATCTGGTTGTAGACCTTGCCAGGGGGGGCGCCGAGAATGAGCTTGCAGACAGCGTCACGAGCGATCTTGATGTTCTGAAAGGAGCCGAGGATGTGGATGCGCTGGTCGGCGACGACGATACGCGTGCGCGTGGCGTTCTCAATGGCGTACTTGGTCTTACCGCCCTGACCGGCGATACGGCCGATGGCGCGGGAGAGATGGTCGCCGGTGAGGGTCTTGACATCCTTGACCTCGAAGCTGTCCACGAAGAGGTCCTCGAGACGGAGGAGGGCGACGGCGTCCTGGACGTCGAAGCCCATGGCGAAGGCCTGGACGAAGTCAGCGCCGCGAGCAAGCGCGCCGGGGTCCTCAGTCTCGGGGCTGGTCTTCATCTCGACGGCGCGCGCCTTGGGGTTGAAGCGAACGTGCAGCTTCATGTGCTCGACGAGCGGGGTGAGGATGTTCTCCCAGTTCTTTTGCAGCGGCGCGAAGCGGTGCGGCGGGATGCGCACGCGGCGGAACTGCGTCTTGCCGCCGTTCATCTGCTCCGCGCGCAGCGGCGCGAACTCGATGGTGCTCGTGTCCAGGGGGGTGTCGTCCTCCATGAGCGCGTCCTCCTCGGCGCCCGCCATGGCAGCGGCCTCCGCCGCGTTCGCCATCACGGCGCCGGCGTCCACCTCCATGCTGCTGCTGCTGCTGCTGCTGCTGCTGCTGCGCGCCGCGCCGCGCCGCTCCCTGCCGCGCGCGCGAGAGCGAGAGCGAGAGCGAGACTTCGGTTCTGCGGCCGCCGCCACCACCCGCCGCGCGCCCCGCGTTCCCGGCGCGTGCGGGCTCCGCCGAGGACCAACGATGGTGGTGCCAGCGGCCTCGACGATCAAAGTCGGAGGCCAGAGGCCAGAGGCGCAGGGCAAACAAACCCAGGCAGGCAGCAGAAAAGAAGGCGAGGCCGAGGCTGACTGGGCGCTGCAGAGAATGGCGAGCGAAGGCGGCGCCGTGGAGGCGCTGGAGGCCTGGCTGCTGGCGCGCGGCGCGTACTGGGCGCGCGACAAGGTGCGCATGACGACCGAGGGCGTGGTGCACGGCTTCGGCGTGGTGGCCTCCGCCGCGGTGGACGAGGGCGAGGAGCTCTTTCGTGTGCCGCGCAAGGCGGCCTTTGGTGCCAAGGAGGCCGAGGAGGAGGAGGAGGCCGAGGACGCCGTGGAGACCCGCGACTCGCAGGTGGACAAGGCGGTCCTGTTGCTGGAGGAGCGCGCCAAGGGCGAGGCGTCGGCGTGGGCGCCGCTCTGGCGCACCCTGCCGGAGCCGGCCTCGTACGAGGACCTGCCGTGGCTGTGGGCCGATGCGGCGGCGCAGGTGCGCGGCACGGAGCTGGAGGCGCCGGTCCGGCGCAAGCTGGAGCGCCTGCGCGAGGAGTGGACGGCGCTGGAGCGCAAGGACCTGGACGAGCAGGAGTTCGCGCGCGCGTGCGGCGTCATTATGTCGCATTTGAACCCGTTCTTTGGCGGCGCGGTGGTGCCCTTTGTGTACATGCTCAACTGCAGCGACACGAACGAGCCGAACGTGGAATTCGACGAGGACGAGGACAGCGACGAGGTGGTGGGCCGCGCGCTGCGGCGCATCGAGGCGGGCGAGGAGCTCACGCAGGCGTACGGCGACGAGGTGTCGACCGCCGAGCTCCTGTACCGCTGCGGGTTTGTGCTGCCGCGGGCCGCTCTGCGCGAGGTGGTGAGCGTGTCTACGGGCGCTGTCGGCCTGGGCAAGGAGGCGCAGGCCCTCCTGAAGCGCGCCGGTGTGCTCGCCGAGAGCTCCTGGGACGGCCTGGAGGACGAGCTGACGATTGAGCTTGGCGCTTCCACGGCTGGCGTGACGGAGCTGCGCGTGGCGTGCGCCGTGGCTGCGCTGGACGCTGAGACCTTGACCAAGGTGTCCGCGCACTGCGCGCAGACCAAGCACGCTGCGCTTGGCAGCAAGAAGGCTCGTCTTGATGGCACAGATTGCGTCGCGGTCCTGCTGAGCGCCGCCCTGGACGCGCTTTCGGCCGGCTCGTGGCCGCCGTCCTCGGAGGCTGCGCATGTACAGACGCTGGCATCTGCGCGCCGCGCTGCGGCGCTGCCTGACAAGAAGGACGAAAAGGAGGGGGAGGACGAAGAGGAGGATGAGGACGAAGAGGAGGATGAGGACGAGGACGAGCTGCTGTGGGAGGTGCTGCGACCTGTGTTGGCCCCGGCCGCTGTAGCGCGCGCCCGCGAAGTGGTCAGCGCTCGTCTTGGCGAGTCGGAAGCAAACAAGTCCTCGCGTCCAGAGGTGGTGCATTTGGTGGCGGTTGAGCGTGGCGCCTTGCAGGCAGACGGCTGCAAGTTGGGGCTGAGCTGCTGAAGTGGGGGAAGGAGCGGCAAGCAAGCGAGCCAAGTGTGATCCAACAGCTTGTCACAGCAAGGCAAGGCGATGTTCCACCGCGAGAGGCCAAGCAAGCAAGCAAGCAAGCAAGCAAGCAAGCAAGCAAGCAAGCAAGCAAGCAAGCCAGCAAGCAAACAAGCAAACATCGAGGTCGGCCAAGAAGCGTGGCGCTTGCCTGCAGAAGGAAAGAGAAGAGCGGCAAGTAGGCGAGCCAAGTGTGTGATCAACAGCCTGTCACAGCAAGGCAAGGCGATGTGCGCCCAGCAAGCGAGCCAAGTGTGATCAACAGCCTGTCACAGCAAGGCAAGGTGATGTGCGCCAAGCAAGCAAACATCGAGCGAGGTCGGTCAAGAAGCCAGTCCGCCCAGAGGCATTCATTCAGTCGAAACACACACAGAGATCGGATTGTTTTGTACCACGTACGCATTTGGTTTGTACATGAGTCAGAAGCTGGGGCCCAGCTTCGAGTTGGGTCACAGAGGATTGAGAGGGGTTGGTCACAGAACGAAAGAAGGAGAGGGGGGGCGAGGCGCGCACAATTCACTTGGACGCGGCCGCCGAGCCCATGCGCTGGGCAATCTGCAGGGTGGAGTTGTGCTGGTCGACAACGTCGAGCAGCGTGTCAATGTCAATGTGCGAGGCGTAGTGATCAGCGACGACGGCTGTGCGCTCAATGTCCTCGGGGCGCAGCTTGTGCACGCGCGAGCCGAGGTCCTCGAGGTCTGGGATGCAGCCGAGCACCTGGACGTCGCAGTACTGCTCGAGCGTGCGCTGCGTGTAGTGGCGGATCTCGTCCATCTTGTCGGGGCGCACCTTGTTGATGATGACGCCGCGCACAGAGGTGCCCTCCATGTTGCAAAAGCCGTTGTTGAGGAAGAACTGGTCGAGCGTGTTGCCGATGCCGCCGTTGAGCACGAGCACGATGGGCACGCCGAGCGTGCGCGCGACGCGCGCGTTACTGAGGCCGACCGAGGCGCCAACGCCGCAGTGGCCCGTGCCCTCGACGACGGTGAACTCGTGCGCGTCGTGCACGCGCGCGAAGGCGTTCTCGATGCGGAGCAGCTCGTCCGAGGGGTTGACGCGGCCCTCGAGCGCGGCCTTGGTGTAGCCCTTCTTGATGAGCACGGGGCTCATGTCGCTGTAGTCCGAGTGGCAGCCGAGGAGCTCCTTGAAGATGGGCGCGTCCTTGTCTACGCTGCGCACGCCATCGGCGGCCTGCACCTCGATGCTCTTCTGGCCGACGGGCTTAATGTAGCCCACGCGCTTGAAGACCGACTGGAGCGAGCGCACGAGCCCCGAGCTCGTGCACGTCTTGCCCGTGTGCTGCGACGAGGCCGCCACGAAGATGGCGCGCCGCATCGTGCTGGTCTCCGTCCCGCTGCTCCCGAGTCCCCGCGCGCCTGCTCCCTGTCCCGGAAGCGGCCTGCTCCCCCTCTGCAGCCGCGCCGCCCTGCCTAGCGCGCCCCGCGCGCAGGCCGGCCCGCCGCGCGCAATTTGCTCTGCTCCGCGCGCGCCGCGCCGCGCCGCGCCGCCCCGCGCGCCGCCGCGCGCAGGCCGGCGTGCGTGCTCTCTG
Organism: Thraustochytrium sp. TN22; assembly: GCA_013306675.1. Taxonomy (NCBI): domain Eukaryota; class Bigyra; order Thraustochytrida; family Thraustochytriidae; genus Thraustochytrium; species Thraustochytrium sp. TN22. The sequence continues at coordinate 20,598 of JABLUY010000175.1, read as the reverse complement.
CCTTTCCCGAGACTCTCTGACAGTGCCAATCATTGATCCTTCTTCCTTGTAGGCTACCGCGGTAAGTTGGTGGTGGATTTTAGTACACTGTCTATAGGCCAGAGGTAGACACTGTCTACGCCATCGGGGTAGGATGCGCGCGCGGCCTCGCGCGTGCCGCCGCGTGCTCCTTCGCCGCCTGGGCGCGCCGGCCTGTACGCCGCTGCAGGGTGCACGCTGCCCCCCCGCCGTCGGCGAGTGCCGCGAGAGAGCCTTGAGAGGGCCTGGCTACCAGGTACTGGCAGTACCACTGGCACTGTAGTCGTAACTTAGACGCGACTCGGAGGCTTGCGCGAAGACTCGAGCAGTCCTAGCTTCTTTCTAGCTAGCTAGAGCACTGGCAGCCAGGCTGGAGATGGTCTCGGCAGTCGCGTCGCGCCGCGTCGCGGGCTGTGCCTACGAGACCTCCTTTGGCAGGTTACCACCGGTACCACCCAGTACCCAAGACGGAAAGAAAGATCTACTAGCCTAGGCCTTCGAGGGCTGGGGGCCCGAGTGGAGTGAGTCATAGCGTTGCTCGCGGCTTTGCTTCCTGCACGCGAGCGAGGTAGGCCTAGTTGAGGATCGATCCGAACAGGTTCCGGATAACCACGCTACCGAGCGTCGCCGTGCACGGCGCCTCACGCAGAGTTCGCCAAGTGCTCGTACGCGGCGTACGCGCAAAGCAAGCGCCGCAAGAACGCAAGTGGGATGCTGACGGCCACTGGTGTTGACCTGACGCCATGCAGTGCCAGTGCAGCGCAACTTGAAGTGCCAATGCGCCGACGCGCTCAAGTCGTAGCAGGACGCCGTCCTTCCGGTTTTGTTTATTATGCAAGCTGGTTGGCGTGGAGGGCTTGCGAGCTGCCGTCCTTCGACAGTCTGCGGCGCGCCAAGCGGCTGCGCCCAAGATGCCTCTGTGCACGGGCGATTTGAACGAAGCTTGCAGAATGAACTGCCCACTACGCGGACGCCGTGCGCTGCAGCCCGCGGCCGTCTTCGAGACGGGCAGACAACATCGGGCTGTCGGACACATGCAACACATGGCCGACCCCAAGTTCTGTGTGGAGCTGCAGCTGGACATCGTCCTGCGATCCAGCGCCTGGCTGGAGCAGCGTGAAACGAGGTCCTTGCGGTTCCGGCACAGACTCTTCGTCCCTCGCGCGTGTGAGACACGCGCAATACGTGAACCGAGGCACTCTCGCCGTGCACTTGACATGGCCATTGCCACGCTATATAAGTTACCAGGTACCAGGGCTGCGCGTGCACGCGCGTGCACTGGCAGGCGGCGGTTCCCTTGACTGATTGCTTTGGCGCAATGCCGTTCGCTGCCATTGCCGTAGCTCTGGCCTTCCCTCCTTCGCAAGCGGACGGCACGCGCCGAATGCACTGTACACAGAGAGGCAAGCACCTAACTTTTTAATTTACTCGGCGGCTACGGCGGACGCGGGCCCGTGCGCCAGCGGGCGGGCGGGCGGGCGAGCGGGCGAGCGGCGAGCGAGCGCGCAGAGCGCGGAGCGAGGGCTGCGTACGGACGTCTGCGCCGCCTCCCGCGCCCGCCCCTCCGCTGCCGCGAGCAGCGTGCCACCGGCGGCGAACATGGGAGCCAACACTTCCGAGTTGGCCGCCGGCGCGTACCAGGTGGCGAGCCACGTGGCGAGCGCGGCCAAAGCGGCCGTAGATAAGCGCGCAGACGTACCGGTGCGGCTTTCTGTGGGCCTTGCAGCCGCGGACTTCAAGGTGCGGGTCGCCTTCAGGTGGCTGCGAGCGGACCCGTGGCTTTCCCGCCAGCAGTACGATGAGATCGTGCACGTGATCCTGACCGACCTGAATGGAGAGAGCACGCAGAGGCTCCGCGCGAGATTCTGGCGCTGGCATATCACGCTCATTCTTTTGTGCGTATGTGTCGTGGGCCTCCTCACCTTTACCATTGTGGCGGGCACGTCGAACTCAAGCAATGCGGTGACCGGTGGCGTGATCTGCATCTCCGTGACTCTTCTGGCCTGCGTGATCGTGATCTTGCGCAAAAGCATGCTCCGGCGGTTTCTGTCCGTCAGCTGCGCGATGGTTCTAGGTTGCAGCACCTTGTCGCAGCTGCAAATCCGCTATCCGGCGCTCACCTTTGTCACCATTCACGACAGGGCAAACTGGCGCGACGTCGCTATGATCCGGATCAGACCCCGGAACGACGCGGTGGCATGGCCTGTGAATGGCTCAGGTGACGCCCCTGCGATGGCTCAGGCGGTCCCGATCGAAGCAACAATGGCCACGCCGGCCAAAAACGTCCAGGTCGAGGAGCCCTAAGATCTAATCAGAACGATGATACCATGGCCGCGGGAAAACCATCCTCACACCCGTTGCCTGAGCTCTGGGCCGACCTCGCGCTCCGAGGAACTGAGCGTGGTCGTGGCGTGCGCAAGCGCGCGCTGATGTTTGGCGCCCACGCGTGTGGGCAGTACGGGAGTTGCGCCCGCTACTTTTCATGGCGCCCCTTGACCTCCGCCTTGACCGGTACCGCCACGGCGACCGCGACCGCATTGGCATCATTGTTGGCTGGCCACGCGACCGTTCTGTTCTTGAGCCGAATGTTGATGGTACCACTGCATGGCACAGAACCGCCACGAAAGTTGTCTGCCATACTTAAAGATTGGTGAGGCTTCAAGAGGTGAGCGGACGGGTCCATGATCTGCAGTTGCGGAAAGGTAATCTGGCGCAGAACCAGAACGATAGATGCCACGTGTCTTGCCAAGAAGACTGCAGCGAACAAACAACAGCAGAACAAGGAGAGAAAACACCACCACTGCAGCGAGAACAGGAGCCGGGGAAGCCAGCAAAGCACGTGCGGAACCCTTTGGACTTGGAGGGAGAAGCCCGGGGAGCAGCTCGGACTCCGAGTTGTGGCCGACTGTGATGAGGGAAAGGACACGCCAAGCGAAAGGGCCCCGGGGAGTCTGGCTCGCGCGGCCCTCGGCCCAGTCACAGCAGCGCAGCGAGCGCGCGGCTGGAAGCGCTGAGCTTGCATGACGGGGACTCTCTGAGCTCGCCGAGCGAGCACTGCGAGACCGCAAGCACCTTTGAATCGCTTCGAGCGAAGTTTGGACACGCGAGAAGTCAGGGAGCGACGGCAGCGGAATTCGCTCATCCAACCATTCCTCGCCCCGTCGTCGCGGTGAGGTGGTACCATGGTACGTGGAAATCCGAAAAAAAGGCAGATCTTGACTGTGTTTACGCAGGCTCAAAGACCTGCCCGACGGGCGGCACGACAACTACTTTTCGTGGAACTCCTTGACCTCCGCCTTGACCGACTCCGCCTTCGTCGGCTCCTCCTCGATCGGCTCCGCCACCGGCACGGCAATCCCCGGCTCCCTGGAATCGTAGGAAAACGATGGCGCCATTGCGCTGTTGACCCGGATGGTGAATGTACAGAGATACACACGTGGAGGTACCGTAACGTCAAAGGCGAGCGACGGGTACAGGCTCTCCAACCGCGGAATGGTAGTCTGGCGCAGACTCATCAGGACGCACTCAGACAGATCTCGGCCACGACCTGCATGTAAACTGATCATATAGAGATAAGTCCCCATTGCGATCACTCCAGATGCCATTGAAGGTGCAAACAACGCGGCATGTATATCCTATCCGTTGTATAGGACAACAGGCAGAATCACACACCCCGCAATCATTGCGATGCTCGCAAGCAAAACGAGACGTACTCTTCCCATAAAGACTTGCATCGACCTCAGCGACTCACGGACCTCCGCCGAGCTTTCGAAGTCGGCGTACATTTCGGCCTTGATTCCAGAAAACTGTTCTTGTGTGAGCCACTGGTCGCGCGGTTGCACGACGAAAGGATCTTTTACCAACAGCAGCTTCCCCCAACTGTAGGTCACATATCCCTGCACGCCCACCACCGCGCTGCGCGCGAACCCGGCCGGCATGACGGCCAGCACGGCGGTCGGCACGGGGTTTTATAAGGTCTCTGGCGCTTCTTTTCGTGGGCGAAGACTGCTGGTTGCTCGCCCGCGCCGCGCCGCTCGCTCCGCACGACGCGCCTGACGCGCTCCCCTCGCGCCGCACTTGCCCCGCGCCGCGCCCCCGCTTGCTGCCCGACGGCCCCGACGTGCCCCGACCTCGATGCCCGAGGCCTTTTGCGGTGTTTGCGGTCACGGTCTGGTTGCGCGGTCTGGTTGCGAGCGTGCAAGTGCAGCCAAGCGCCGCGTGCCATCACCACGTGGCCGGCGGCAGTGTGCACGTGCAGCCTCGGACGTGGGGCCTCCGTGCGTGTTAGCAAGTTCCGCACAGCTGCGACGGCGTCCGAGTCGCCCGCGCCGCCGCCGCCGCCGCCGCTCGCCGATCTGCTGCGCGCGCGCCGCGCGCTACGCTTTGGCAGTGCCCCGGGCCGCGCATCCCAACTGTCACCACTGGTCAGTGGCACTGACAGTACTTCACAGACGCGCGCCGCTCAGCAACTTGCCAAGCCAGTGCTTGACGCATGTCGTACAAATCTCGGCGCGTGCCGCCGCGCGCTCGCTCAGCCTCGCTGCGCACCTGTGACTGGGCCGAGGCGAGCGAGGGATTACGGTGTCCGGGCTGCTCCCTCCGAGCCGAGTCTTTAATTTTGAAAAACAAGGTTCCGCATGGGTCAACTCGGAGTGCATGGCATGCCACGCCGCGTGCTGGTGGCTCGTCCGAGTCGAGGCTCGAGCCTCGACTTGGAGTCACCATAGTCCGAGAACCATCCTTGACAAGCCTAACCGTGACTCACACTTGCACTGCCACTGTCCAGCGCGGCCCACTGGCACGGCCGCGGCCGCGGCGGCACGCGCGGTGCTTGTGCAAACTGCACGCTCAGGCCGGCACGTACGGAGTCCGGGCTGCTCCGGGCTGCTCCCTCCGAGCCGAATTTAACAAGGGTTCCGCATGGGTCGACTCGGGTTCGAGGGCCCCGCGGCGGCCGGTGGCGCCGGGCTACTAGCCCAGCCTCAGGCTGGGCTGCCTGGCTGCCACTGGCCGAAGCCACCGTGATCATGAGATTTACGCTCGAGCGCGCTCGAGCACCGCCGGGCCAGTGCACTGTGCTCTGGTGCCTGCTGCAGCACACTCTTTCGGGCTACCATCCTGCCGACCAGCTCAGGCTGGCCGTGCTGGACCAGCGGCAGGGTCCTCAGGTGACTCCCGGCGCTGCGTGCATGGCATGCAGTGCCACGCCGCGTGCTGGTGGCGCGAGCCTCGACTCCGCGGTGCTTGTGCACGCTCAGGCCGGCACGCGTGGTGCTTGTGCACGCTCAGGCCGGCACGCGGCGCTTGAAGCCGCAAACCGCAAAAGGCATCGAGGTCGGGGCTGTCGGGCAGCAGGCAGGGGCGCGGCGCGGGGCACGTGTGGCGCGAGGGGAGCGCGTCGGCGCGAGGCAGGCGCGCCGTGCGGAGCGAGCGGCGCGGCGCGGGCGAGCAGCCAGCAGTCTTCGCCCACGAATAAAAAGAAGCGCCAGAGACCTTATAAAACCCCGTGCCGACCGCCGTGCTGGCCGTCATGCCAACCGGGGCGATGGTCTCGCGGAGCGCGACTCTCGGCGTGGAGGGACGTTTGTTATACTCTGGGGGGAAGCTGGTGGCCACGAGTTTTCCCTTCGGGGGATCGCTCGAGTGGATCACGCGGGAACAGCTCTCTGCCATCAAGGCCGAAATGAACGCCGACTTCGAAAGCTCGGCGGAGGTCCGTGAGTCGCTGAGGTCGATGCGAGTCTTCCTAGGAACACTAGGACTTGGCGTTTTTGTGTTAGGCGCACTGGCTGCGGGGTACGTGGGTGGCCTCTCAACCTCAACAATCGACGTTAGCGAAGATCACACCACGGTCTTTGCAATCATGGTAGCAGCCGTAATTATCGTGATGGGGCTCACCTTCTGTTTGGTCACTCAGGGTCCAGCTCGTCGGCGCGATCTGAGTGATTGCGCTCTCATGAGTTTGCGCCTGAATACCTTTCCGCGGCTGGAGAGCCTGTACCCGTCGCTCGCCTTTGAGGCCTCGCCCGGCGACCCCCTGATGGGACGACGTAGCTTGTTCTATATCCCAATCACACCTCTATGCTTACTCGTATCCGCCTACCACGCGGGGGTCCCTCGGTGACGCCCGGCACAGGGGGCACTAAAGCGTATTAAGAGGGTACTTTACTCCCGATTTGCTCCAAAAAAGTGGCCTAGAGTCTGGCGAAGTTAGTTCCGCATTCGATCAAAAACGCAGCGATGGGGCCGAGCTTGAAGAGGCCCACTCGAAGCGACCCAAGGCTCCTGCCCCCTATTCATTTTGGCCGAAGGCGTGGTGGTTAGGATGAGATGAGCTCGGCAGTTCGCCCAGAGCGGCTTTGGGGGGAGCTCGCGCGCGACTTCGTCGCGGAGCGCGCTGGAGCCGCAGGCGCTGCGGCGCGCGGCTGCAGGCGGCCCTGGCGGGTGCCTTGTGCCTGCTCTCAGCTCGCACGCCCCTGCCGCAGCGCTTGGACGTGGAGTCGGGCCCGCACTGCGACATCATGGCATCGGCGAGGCCTAACCACCGCGTGGAGGACGACAGCGACAGCGACAGCGACAGCGAGTTCGTGCCCCTGGACAAGCGGGACACAGGGGACGAAGACGAAGAAGGAGAGGAGCTTGGCGACGAGGATGCTCGTGCTGAGGCCGCTGCGCAGCAAGACGTCGAAGACATACTTGCGTTGGTCGACGAACCGACGCGTGGTGCGAGGGCATGTTCGAGGTCGGCCTCATTCAGCACACGACCGTTCCGGGGCTCGCAGTCTCGCCGGATGGAGTCGCTCGCGTCCGGCTTCCAGGCGCGGAGTGCGACGCATCGTCAGTACTATGCAGCGTCGAGATCAAGACGCGCGTCGCGCCTGGAGGCGCGGTAGACGCACGTATCGTGAGCACCCAGATGAACACGTGGGGGACGAGACTTGGTGGAAGGCCATACCTGCCGAGCACCGCGCGCAAGTCTTGCACCAAGCTGTGGTCCTCCAAATCGATCACGTGCTCTACGTTGCTGCCAGCACGAGTTCGTGTTTGTACGCCTGCCTCGTTGAAGTGCCTCCGGACGCCCGGCTCGCCATGGAGCGCGCTCTGAAACCGTGGGCGGACAAGCTCACGACATGGGCGCACCAGAGCATCGACAGCGGGTGCGCCGCCCAAGCCACCTGCCATCTTCGGCGAGGAGGAGGGGGCGGTGCTGAGCTCGCACTTCCGGCTGTGGCGCGCCATGCGCAAGCTTGTCGCTCTGAAGGGGCCCATGCGGCCCGTGCATGTCATCAAGTGCTTACCGCAGGAGCTATACAACGTCGCAAAGGGCGGCGTCGACGGAAGCACACAGTACGTGGAGCAGATCACCAACACGCAGTGCATGAATCTGAGCTGCGACCAGAACATCGCGTTGCGCACGTACAAGCAGCTCGTTGTCAACGCCATCGTGGTCTACCGCTACTTACAGGCTGCGAGGAAGAGCAACCTCGAAGACAGCGACGGGCTAAAGGCCCTCCGCGACAAGGTGAACCGCTCTGAAGCGCTCAGCACTGTCTCGTTCCGCCTCACTGTCGACATGGTCCGTCACGTCTACAGGAGCAGGCAGCTCGATACGGCGCAGGTGGAGTTCAACATGCAGCCAAGCATGCCCAAGCCCACTGGGCTCACCAGGGAAGCGGCGAGGGACCTCGTGACCGCCGGTAAGCGCAAGCGAACCCCCGAGTTGCAGAAGTTCTTCAACCACGGCCAAGCCCGCGACATCCGCCTCGATGCCGCACTGCAACATGACTCAGAGGCAGCGGGAAAGGCATCCTTCAACGCCAACAACAAGAGGATTCCCGCCAAGCGGCTCTGCGTCATCTGCGGCAAGCAAACGCACCGTCGTTGCACCATCTGCGGTGTGCCTCTGCACGTGTTCATGAGAAAGAATGAACGCACAACCTGCTTTTCCAAGTGGCACACGCGCGTGCGCGTCGAGCCTCACGAAGGCTTCAAGAAGCGCAAGACAAACGTCAACGGAACACCTTCGCCCATTTGCCTCGATCATGTCGATTCGAGCAGCGCCAGTGCCTCGTCCGGTACCCCTACAGCGCAGAGCAGGAACGACCACGTAGCCCAAGCCAGCTACACCGACACCCCATCAAGCCATAGTTCAAGATCCTCTCGCAGCAGCCTCAGCACGAGTCCATCGTGCCCTTGATGCAGCCCAAGTTGGCCTCAGCATCCGCACAGGCCAGTCGGAAGTGACCAACACTTTACGCTTCCATACAAACCCAGTAGTTGAAAGTTCCAAAAATGATTAGAATCATGATAGCAACAGGTCAGTCGAGCGCAAGCAGGAGAGCCGATTTACTAGGGATAATATGGCTATCCTGATTAAACTCCGTCTAGGGCGATGGGATTGGGATATTGGTACTTTTACCATCCGAGCCAACAATGCAAGGGCGCCATTGTCTTCCTACGACTCCAGGGAGCTGGGGATTGCCGTGCCGGTCGCGGAGCCGATCGACGCGGAGATGACTATGGCGGAGTCGGTCAAGGCGGAGGCGAAGGAGTTCCACGAAAAGTAGCTGTCGTGCCGCCCGTTGAGCCGGTATTCGACCCTGCGTACCACAACAATCAAGATCTGCCCTTCTTTTCTTTTCGATTTTCAAGTACCTCGCCGCGACAACGAGGCGAGGAGCGAACTCCGCTGCCGTCGCTTCCTGCCTTCTCGCGTGTCCAATCTTCGCTCGCAGCGATTCAAAGCTGCTTGCGGTCTCGCAGTGCTCGCTCGGCGAGCTCAGACTTGTTGGATGGGTGGTGGCGTTTCGACCCTTCGGCTCTTGGCTTGGACTCCGCACCATCTCTGGTGCGGGCCTCGGCGGCGTACTGTTCTCTACTCCATGGTGTCGCCGCCCATCATCTCGTATTCTTATTCTTTTGGTGCGGGTGCAGTCCGCGTCGCAGCTGCGGTTCTTGTTCCGCCCGCGCCGGTCTAATCGAACCCACAATTTGCGCGTGACTCGCTCGCCTTGGCAACTTAGCTTTGCCAGCGGGCGTCGTCTTGACCAAGGGGCGGATGAATGACTTCGTTGACCTGCGACTTGTGCGCCAAGTAGTTACGTAGGCGTACTGTACACACATCGCACCTCTCGATCAAAGATTAGATAGTTCGGCCACTCACTCGCCCGTGCGGCGTCCGGCCGACTGCCATGTACGCATGCTATAGGCCCAAGGGCGGCCGAAGATTGACCCTCTTCTTGGCCGCCATGCGGCCGCCCTGCGCCGGGCTTGGCCGCTTCGGGCGGCGGTTGCCGAGCTGGCCGATTGACCGACCCGGCGGCGACCCGGAGCTGCCGTGCACTGTCAGTGACTGCACTGAAGTGCAGGTGTCGTTGGCAAGGTCTCCGCGTCTCTCCTTCGCCTGGCCTCGCCTGTTAGAGCTAGCTAGCTAGCTAGCTAGCTAGCTAGAGCGAGAGAGAGAGAGAGCAAGCTGCTCTAGTTCTCTCGCTTGCTCGAGGGCCAGCTCGCTCGCTCCCTCCGAATCCACCTCCGACGCGCAGGCCTTCTTCCCTCCAAGCAAGTTGACCCAAAGGGTGCGCGAAGTGATACTTCGCGCTGTGATTGCGAGCCCCTCTCGAGTCTCGAGACGAGCAAGCGCGAGCGAGCGAGCGCAGCGCAGCGCAGCACGCGCCTTGCCGTTCCCACGCAGCGCGGCGTCGGGCCTACAGTGCGAGCGATACGCAAGAGCCCTCTGCCCAAACCAGAAAGCGAGCCGCGAAGCGCAAGGAGCGTCGCCCACGCCGCCAGAGCGCAGCTAGCCAGAGCTGCCGCCGCGGCTTCCTCGTCACGGTGACCGTGACGGTCGGTGGCACGCCGCCGCCGCGAGGCGACACGAGGCGAGGCGAGGCGCTAACGCCGCGAGGCCTTCCGCCGCTTGCAAGGGCTTTGGATGGGCTCTCTCTCTTCGCTCCCCGTTGGCCCCAACGGGACCGTTGACCCGGCGCCCGCAGCGGACCCGGCGGCGGCGGCCCGCGCGGCGGGCGCCGCATCTCCGGGTCCGGTGCGGCGCGCGGGCGAGGCGCTATCCCGGCGGAGGCACGAGGAAGAAGAGCCAACTCATGTCGAGTCAACGCCGCGCGGCGCGGCGGCAGTGGCAGACCTCCTTCTTGCGTGCATTCCTGCGCGGCGCAGACGCCCGCCGTTGCCGCGCAGGCCCGGTCGCGGCGCGCAGCGAGCAGCGCCAGCGGCGCCGCCCGCGAGGCAGGCAGGCAGGCGGGCGGGCAGGCAGGCGGGCAGGCGGGGCGCGAGGAACGCGGAATCATCACCGGCTGCAGCGGCATCGTCACGCGGAAAAGGCCAGGCAGGCAGGCAGGCAGGCATCCATCGCGCCCTCCCGCGCTTCGAGCGTCCGCAGGGCGGCGGCCGCGCGAGGAGCGAGCGAGCGGCGCGCAAGCGGGCGAGCGAGCGAGCGGGCCGGCCTGGCCGCCAGCTCGCCCGGCAGTCCGTCTGCCTGCCTGCTCGCGGATCCGCGCGCCTGGCTGTGAGGCAGGCGGCGAGGCGCAGGCGAAGGCGCAGGCGCAAACGGGGCAGAGCCGCCGCGGCAAAGCGCGGGTCTCCCTCGCCGTCGCGGCGGGCAGGATAGGATGATGCAGCAGCAGGCGTGGCCCACGGCGGCGGCGCTGCAGCACGAGCGGCGCTGGGAGAGCGTGCTGTCGTTCGGGGACGAGTACACGCCGCGGACCGGCCACACCGTCGTCGAGTTCGAGGGCAGCCTCATCCTCTTTGGCGGCACGGACAAGCGGAGGCGGCAGCAGGACCTCTACCGCTTCGACACAGCGGAGCGCACGTGGACACGCCTCAACGCGCACGGCACGCTGCCGTCGCGGAGGTCCGGCGCGCTCGGCGTCGTGCTGGACGGCAGCATGTATGTCTTTGGCGGATACGATGGCCGCGACGGCAACTACTTCAATGACCTGTACAGGCTAGACTTCTCCACGCTCGAGTGGTCGCTGGTGCGGCCGTGCAACGTGTCGCCGCTCGACGCCCTGCACGTGGACGACGCCAGGCGCGCCGAGGCGGAGGCCGCGGCCGCGGCGCATGAACGTGTGCCGCAGCCGCGGACCGACCACTGCATGGTGGCCTACGACCACAAGCTCATCGTATTCGGCGGATACGACGGCACCGAGCGCTTCAACAACACCTTCGAGTTCGACCTGCGCACGCGCAAGTGGCGCGAGCTCTGCTGCGGCCGCCCGCCCTCGGCGGACCTCTTCGTCGAGCCCACGCGCCGCTTCGGCCACTCGGGCGTCGTGCACGACGGCAAGCTCTGGATCTTTGGCGGCTGGGATGGCCGCGAGACGCTCGATTGCCTGCGCGCGCTGGACCTGCGCTCCGAGCGCTGGTACACCTTGCCCATGTTGCGCGCCGAGCGTGCCAAGCGCTCCAGCAAGATGAGGCGCCGCATCTCGCACCGCGACGCCTCCATGCGCGCTCTGCGCAAGGCGGAGGCTCTCGTTGGCAGTAAGCGCCGCTTCAGTCTTGTGGGCCGCACCGACCGCGCGCCGCTTGACCTGGCTGGTGCCTCGGCAGCCGAGGCCGAGAACCGCGCGCGCACGGCCAACCGCCAACGTCGCCTTCTTTGGGACGGTGTCTGCCGCACCTTTGCGCTCCAGGCGGCCTCTTCGGGTTCCTTCTCATCGTCCTCGTCGTCCTCCTCTTCCACCTCAACGACCTCCTCGTCCTCTTCTACCTGCTCTGCCACCGCCTCCTCCTCGTCCTCCTCGCCCTCGCCGAATGCGTTCTGCATGCGCAGTAAACTTCAGAGCTCCTGCTCAGCCAGCAGCGCAAGCGGCTTGACGCGGCCCACGAGCGGCAGCTGCAGCACTAGCCTCGGCGATGAGATGGAGGGCGTCGTGACTGACCTGGGCGGCAAAATGTCCGCCATGCTCGAGGAGCGGCGTCGCGGCTTCGGAGACGAGTTCGCCGACGATGAGGAGGACGAGGATGCCGACGCTGACCGGGATTGCGACGACGACGAGGACGACGACGACGAGGACGACGACGAGGAAATCGAGGAGTCCAAGTCGAACGCAATGGAGGTGGACAGTGGCGCGCGCGTGGTGGAGCTCTGGCCGCACAACCGGTACCGGCATTCTGCGGTGGTGTGCGGCAACCGCATGGTGGTCTTTGGCGGCGTGGACAAGCAGCACGAGCGCTTCAATGACGTGAGCGTCTTTGATTTCTCCAAGCTTTCCTGGACCGTGTGGGCGCCGCGTGGCATGCAACCGTCCTCGCGCACCTTCCATCGCGCGGTCTGCGTCGACAACGACATGTATGTGCTAGGCGGCTATGACGGTGACGATAGACTCAATGACATGCACCGCCTCTACCTAGGTCCGCTCTCCCCGGCCCCGCTCGCCGAGCTCTGCGCCGCCAAGATCCGTGAGAACGTCAGCAACCTGAGCCGCAGTGGCATCGACTTTGAGGCCGTCGCGCCGGTCGTCATGGAGACAGTCATCTGGTCGCGCGACCCCAAGGGCAACCTACGCGGCGCGCGCCGCGAGAACGACCGCCAGGTCTGCCCACGCTTTTCCAGTCTGCGACTCGCGGCACCCTCAGCCTGGCATGCCCACGTCGGCGAAGCCATGGACGCAGGCGACATTTGCGCCACCTGCACTGGCACCGCCGCCCAGCATGATCTCATCCTCGAGGAGGCGCTCTACGCCCAGGACTGCTTTTGGCAACCCGACCTCGAGGTCTCCGCGCTGGCGGACATCCCTGCGGAGCCATCCTCCGCGCCATCGCCGCCCAAGCCGGCGGACGCTAGCCGTATGCATGGCCCCTGCGGGAGCGCCGACGCCACAGAAGACGAGCGGGCCAGCACTGGCACCTCCTCGCCGCCGCCCGCCTCGGAGCGCGCCACCATCTTCAAGCCTCGCCGCCTGCTCCGCAACTTTGCTCGCTTTCGCGTGCAGATCGACAAGGAGTGAGCGAGAGAGAGATATCCAGCCAGCAGCCAGGCGACAATGACATGGAGGTAAATTGTGTGTAAAATTAAAACAGCCAGCCATTGTACGTGGTACGGAAGGATGCTTTCTCATCAAGAAGAAAACACACGAGTCATGCGTGTAATGCGTGTAGCTACTAGCTAGCTAGCTAGCTGGTCGGCCAGATGGTTCCAAAGTTAGTCAGCCCGTCCTCTTTTCTCTCCCCCTCTCTCGCTGCAACACCGGTGAGCTGTCGACAAGATTCTATACGCGGGCGGCACGCTTGAGTCGCCGCAAGCGCTCAAACACTCGTCTTCCATTTCGCACTTCGTAGGAGGGCTCAGCTGAGATGGTGCATACTCAAAAGGCCCGCTGCATTGTGAAGTGCTTGATCATCCTCTCTCCTTCAACCCCACGTCTCCTCCTCTCGTCTCCTTCCTCCTCCTTCATCTTCCACGCACCACTCACCTTGAGGTCAAGTCCAAATCAATGCACCGAGGCCGGCGCTTGCAGAGCCGCCGGGAGGCGCTCGCGAAAGGCCTTGCGAATGGCAAAGACGCTGCGATCAACACAAAAGTGGAGCTCGACAACCTGGGCCCTGGTCAAACGGTTCTCTTGCATGCCCGCGACGGCCGGGCTAGAGCCATGAAATGCAGGGCTCTTTGCATAGGCATCCAGCGCGCGCCCGCACTCCAACAAGCTCTCGAGCATGGCCGGCACGGCGCGCGCCAGGTTGCCGAGGCCGTCCTCCGACCGCGAGTGCATCGCCAGGTTGCCGAGCGCCACGACAGCGGAGCGCACATTTTGGTCATCGCCGAGCAGCGAGGCGGTTTGCTGACGCGGCGTACGGCAGAACTGAGCAGTGAGCGCGGCCCGCCAAGACTGCGCACGTTGCGCACGCTGGCGCTCGAACTGGACCTCCCAGCCAGACCGCGCCGGCTGCGCCGCGCCTCCAGCGCGCTGCGTCTGCGCTGGCTCGGCGTCGACGCCGGCGTCAGCACTCTGGTCCAGGGCGAACTGCGTCGCAACCGGATCGTGCTCCCGAAACTGCGCCTGCAGCGTCGACAGCCACCAGTCCAGTGAGAGCCAGGGCTGCCGGCGCAGGCGGCGCGACGCGAGCTCGGCCTTCCACGCGAGGCTGCGCTGCACCTTGGGGTCAAGACCCTTGGTCTCGGAGGGCGCAGGCGCCAGCACGAAGACGTCGCGCAGTGGCTGGCCGCCCTGAGACGTGGGCACAGTGGGCTCCTGCGCCGCAAAGCGCGAGGCCACCGTTAGCGCCACAGTGAGCGCGTCTACGACGGCCAGACAGTTCTCCACGAGGCGCAGGCAGACGCGCGGCGCGTAGTATAACTCGCGCCGGCGGTCGGGGTCAACCTCGGACAGCACCGCCAGGTCCAAAAGGGCACGCGCGCGCACAATCTCGCGGCCCGGCGGCAGCCGACGGCGCCGCCAAAAGGGAGAGCCAATCTCTGCGGCGTCCGCCGTGTACACCGCCTGCATCACCGCATTGAGCCGCCGCCGGCGCAGGTCCAACAGGTGCTCCCAGTCGTCGCTGGCCGGGGCGGCCAGGGCCAAGGCCTCGCACGTATCGACCCACCACTGCCGCAGGTCGGCGCGCGCCTCAGTCTGCAGCACGGCGCGGCCTTGGCTGTGCGTGCGCATCTCGTGCGCCTTGGCGAACTCCACCAGCGCCGAGGTCGGCACCGGCTCATCGTCCACAGCGCCGTGTGCACGGAAGCTCATCACGGCCTCGCGCGAGCTCGCAGCGCGCAGCGGGAAGCTCAGGAGCGCCTCCTCCAAGGAGCCCTCGTCGCAAAGCGCCGTGCACGTCGCCAGCAGCTCGCCCTCCTCAGCCGCCGAGACCGGGAATCGGGTCGACATGCCCACCCGCTTGTCCTCGGTCATGAAGATGACGTACAGCTCGGCGGCCGCCTCAAGTCCCACCTGCACGAACCAGGCGGCCAGTGTGGCCCTCGCCAGCGCGCGCCACGAGCCGCCAGAGGGCGACTCAGCCTCCATTTGAAGACGGCGCACCGCAAGGCAGAGCCCCTCCGCCATGCAGGCGCCGGCCAGTGAGCGCACGAGCACGCGGCCCATCGCCTTCCGCAGCCGCACATAGCGCTTCTGCTGGATGCGCGGGAATACGAGCCGCGTCCGCTTGTTGACAAAGTACGAGAGCGAGAAGACTGCACCGGCGCAGGCGCCGCAGAGGACTTGGACCTCGTCCAAGCCGCGCGCGCCGCCAGCGCGCAGCGCGTGGCTCAGCAGTCGCGCGCACGCATAGCCGCCCAGCGTGTGCGCCGCGTGCGCCAGCACTGGCAGCGCCACTCCGCGCAGCGTGCCCACCACCCGCGAGTACTCCACGGTCCGCACCGTCGTGAAGCGGTGGCGCACGCCCACGAGCGCCAGTTGCACGGCTGCGAGCGCGCCGGCGTCCACCGCCAGCACCGCGAAGCTCGACCCGCGCGTGAGCCAGCGCGCCCACGACCCGGACAGCAGCGCCGTCGCCACGTAAAGCGTCCAGAACCCGACCGGCAGCAGCCACACGCCCAGCGCCACCAGCTGGAACGCGAGCAGCTCCGCCGCCAACCGCCGCGAGCCGTCCTGGCCAACCATCGGCAGCCCCTCGCCCATGCCGCCGCGCCCGCCGCAGCGCCGCCAAGCGCAGCGCAGCGTAGCGCAGCGCAGCGCACTGGACCGGAGCGCCGCGGCCGCCGCCCCGCGCCCGGCCGCCGCGGCACGCCGCCCGCGCCGCCGCGCGCGCGCGATTATCTTTCTGGATGCCGACGACGGAGTAACGGGCTCAGCTGCAGTGACAGCTGCTCGACTCGGACCAACCAACCAACCAAAGCTCGTCCATGACGCTTTCTGCCAGCCTTCTCAGCAGACTGTCAAAACAGTCATGAGCGCGGCGGCGGGCGTGGCGCGCCTGGCGCGCGAGCGCGGCGCGGCACCCGCGCTGCGCTGCGTGGCGGTCGGCGGAGCGGCCTGGGAGCTGACCTTCGGGCAGCTCTGGGCATGCGTGGGCGCACTCGCGGCGTGCCTGCGCCTGCGCCTGCGCCTGCGCGCGGCCAGCGACGGCGAGCACGGGCTGGCCGGCTCCGTCGTGGCGGTGGCCGGCGTGGACAGCGTCGCGCTCGTGCTGTGCCAGCTGGCCATCATCGCGGCCGGCGCGACTTTCTGCCCGGTGGACGCCGCCGACCCGCGCGCGCCAGCCGTGCTGCAGGAGTGCGACGCCGCGCTCCTCGTCGTGCCCGCAAATGCCGCGCCCACCGCCGTGCAGGCCCTGGTGGCCGCGTTGCGCGACCGTCTGCCGCCTGGGAGGGGCCCGCCGCAGGTCTTTGCGCTGCCCGCGCTCGACGAGCTTGGGGCTCCGACGCCCGAGTTCGAGCCGGCCGTCGTCGCGGAGGACGCCATCTCGCACATCTTCTACACGAGCGGCTCAACGGGCGCGCCCAAGGGCGTCGTGGTGACGCATGCGAGCCTGGCTGCTTACGCGCGCGCGCGCGCTACGCAGAGCGGCATGCAACCGGGATCTCGCGTCTTCATCGCATCATCGCTCACCTTTGATCCGAGCTTGGGTGAGGCCTTCGCGGCGCTGGGCGCCGGCGCAACCGTCTGCGTCGCCAGCGCCGCCGACGTGACGGGCGGCCGGCTCGCAGACTGCCTGCGCTTGGCTGAGGCTACCCACGTCTGCATGACGCCCACGCTCTTCAAGATGCGCGGCGGAGCGGTCGCGGACGATGCGCAGCTGCATGAGACGGTGCCGAGCTTGCGGGAGCTCAGCCTCGGTGGCGAGCCCATGCCTGAGGCGCTCGTGCGCGCGGCGCGCGCCTCTTGGCCCGCGCACTTGCGCCTGGTCAATATATATGGCGTCACGGAGGTCACTGTGTACCAGTGCGTGGCGGATGTCCGCGCGCTCGACTTTCCCGGTGCCGAGCGCTGCATTGCGGCGGCTCTTGAGGGCGTACTCGTCGGACTTGTCCTGGACCGCGACGCCAACTCGCAAGAAATGGAAGACGAACGACCGGCCGGTGAAGTGTTGCCGCCGCCGGACGTGGCCTGGCTCAATGGCGAAGACGCGGGCTCTCCACGCGCCCCCAAGCGCCAATGCGCCGAGTCTTGCGAGCACACGTCATCGATGACTGGCGAGCTTGTGCTCGGCGGCATGCAAGTTGCCGAGGGCTACCTGAAACGGGAGCACCTCACGGCGGAGCGGTTCTTCGCAGATCCGCGCCTTGATGTGCGCTGCTTTCGAACGGGCGATCTGGGTGCCGTGCGCTGGGTGCCAAAGGAGCAGCTGGCGGGGCTCGAGCCCGGAGGCTTGCTCCGGCCGTGCTCGTGTGGCGCCCGTCTGGGACCGGTCGTCCAGGTGCTCGGACGCCGTGATCATCAGGTCAAGTTGCGCGGTGTGCGCATTGAGACCGGTGAGATTGAGGCGCACCTCGGGGCGCTCACGGATCTGGTTCAAGACGCCGCTGTCGTCCTCCAACGGGAGAAGTCCGCCGTGGACATGCTCGTTGCCTGGGTTGTCCTTGCGCCTTCGGCACGCGACCAGCCGCGCTTGGTCGACTGGGCCGCGGGGAGCGCCGAAGCTGGCACGGGTAGCCTCGCGCGCTGTGTTGAGGAGGCGTTGAGGGCGATTCTTCGGCAGCGACTGCCGGCCATTATGGTGCCGACGCGGGTGGCCGCCCTGCGGTCTCTCGAGCCGTTTTGCAGCCCGAACGGCAAGCGTAGCGTCCAAGGGCTTGCCTCGCTGGCAGTGCCCGTACGGCGTGCGCTAGCGCCGAGCGCCGCCGACGAGGGGGAAGGAGGTTCCACCGACCTGCAGCACGCCGCGCTCGACCCGCTGGAGAGCGCCATCGCGCGGCTGTGGAGCGGACGGCTCGGTGTGGATTTGCAGGTCGTCGGCCCTTGGGACTCCTTTGCCAGCCTGGGCGGCGACTCGCTGGAGGCGCAGCGCGTTGTGCACGAGCTCGTCGCCCTGGCCGGCGGTCGCGAGGCGCAGAACAAGGTCACCCACGAGGCGTTCGGCGAGTTCGCCGGCGCGTTCTCGGTCGGCAACCTGCTTGCGGCGCCCAGCCTGCGCGCCTACGCGCGCGAGCTCGCGCTCGCGCCCGAGTGCGCGTCGCTGGCTGCACTCAGGCTGAGCAATGCCGAGCCCCCTGAGTGTGCGGGTCAAGACGAGGCGAGCTCCAGCGCCCAGCACGCCCTCTTCGTTGCGGTGGCCGACGGCCTGGCCGACGTGGTTCGCGTCCTGCTCGACCCGGCCTTGGCGGGCCTAGATCCGGACGCCGGCGTGACGCGCGAGAAACGTGGTAAATCGCCCCTCCATGTGGCCGCCGCGGCGGGCCACGTGGAGGTCGTTCGCGTGCTCCTCGAGGCCGGCGCCAACATCTTCGCCACGACGCAGGACCAGGTGCAGGCCACGCATGTGGCAGCCAGCGCGCCCGGTCCAGGGGGCACGGCCAGTTTTCGCGTTCTTTTGACTGAGCTTCGCGGGCGCGGCGTCAAGGCGCCGACCTTGGTGCGGGACGGTCGTCAGCAGACGCTGCTTCACGCCGCGGCTCGCGGCGGTAACGCCGATTCGCTGGCGCTCGCCCTGGAGGAGCTGCAGCGCGACTTTGCCGCCGACGAGACCGGCCGCCTCAAGATTGTGCGCTGCCTGGACCGATGGACCAGGACCGCATTGCACTGGGCCGTGGTGAATGGCCACACCGCCTGCGTTCGTCTCTTGCTCGAGGCCGGGGCCGAGGCGGAGCCCCGGCTCCGCGCTGGCCTCAAGGGTCGGCGCACGCACCTACAATATGAGTCTCCGGTGGAGATCGCGCGCCGCAAGGGCCTCCACGAAATTGTCGCGCTACTTTGCGATGGCTCGTGAAGGGGAGAGAGCTGTCTTGGTGGTGTCGATGCCGACACACATGTGGGACTCTACCAGGGCTAATTAGTTTGTTAGTTCCAAGGCATCAAGCAAAAGTGAAAGGTTTTGCGATCAAAGACGGCGCTCACTTGTTCTCCGGACCAATGCCGGTGATCCAGCGCAGAGCGGCCATGTCGTCCGGCAGCGGGTCGCAGATGCCGCGGAAGCCGAGCTGGTCCCAGTTCACGGTGGGACGGACCTGACCCACGACGATGATGACGCCGATGGAGGTCATGACAACCGCGGCGGCGACAATGTACCAGGCGAGCAGGTAGATGATGGTGGACTGGCGGCCATCGTGCTCGACGTACTTGTCGATGAGGAACTTGCCAGTGAGGCCCGAAAGGCCGCCCAGCACAAAGAAGGTGAGCGCGTAGTACGGCGGGAGCGAGCCGGCGAGGAAGAACTGAAAGGTTGAGGAGGAGACGGTGGAGAGCAGCATGGCCTGCGAGGTGGCCTTGGAGAGCGTGGGGTGCAGGCCCATCTCGAGCAAGATGGGACCCTTGATGGTGGAGCCGCCGATGCCACAGAGCGCGCTGGCAAAGCCCGCCACCAGGCAGAGCGCAGCGTAGCGCGCGCCCGTGCGCTTGGTCCAGGCAACCGCGCACTGATAGCGCAGGTTGTCCACGTTGGCCACCAAGAAGCGCACGTTGTAGAAGGTGACAACGCAGCAGATGGCCGAGGTGGCCAGCACGAGCAGCCAGAAGCCAAAGGTGCCGCATTCAACGCGCACTGCGGCGGGCATGACCTCGTCGTCGGAGAAGAGTGCCGCAAGCAGAACAACGAGGAAGCAAGCCCCGACAGAGGCCGTGCAGCGCCAGCCGAGCCAGTCAGCGCTGTAGCCGATGCGGCGCAGCGTGAACTCGTAGTCGCCTTCCCAAGCCAGCTCCGTGTCGGAAAGCGCGTGGACCCCATACGAGTCGCGTTGCGTCCGGGGGATGGCGCCGGGCGCCTGTTCCAGCTTGGCGGCCGCGGCAGCCTCCGCCGGCGTCGGGTCAATGAGCGGACGCTGGTCGCCGCTTGCGCCGAAGGGCGCGATCTGCGCCGCGGTCTCCATGGCGAGGCCCTTGCTGTTGGCCTCGTCCTCCTTGGCGTACAGCTTGCGCGCCTTGCGGAAGGTCTTGAAGGCCGAGTAGCCCAAAAGAGACGCCATGGCGATGGTGATGAGCCAATACGGTACCATGCGCGAGGCCAGCACGCCGAAGACCGTGCCTAGCAGCGTCGCGGGCTCCATGACCATGATGACGTCGTACGCGAAACGGTTCGCGTGCTTGGTGACGCGCGGCACCGGCATGGCCACGTTGAAGATGAAGAATGCCAGCGCCGACCCGCACACGGCCGCCTTGGACAGCGGGATCGCCTCATACAGCAGCCCAAAGAGCAAAATGTACAGCGGCGTCAAGATCGCGCCGCCGCCCACGCCCGAGGCCGCCGCCAGCGTGCCGGCCAGGTACACCACCACGCAGTTCACCACGACGCGCCACGTCTCCATGTCGGTGCCGTCCAGGTCCATGCTCGCGCTCTTGCCCGCCATAATCTTGGTCCCGCGCCGGGCGCGACCTCGAGACGGGCTGCTGAAGCCGAGCGCTTCGCCCCCGCCGGCTCGCCTCGCCGCGCCCCGCCGCGCCCCGCCGCGCCCCGCCGCGCCCGATGCGCGCCGCCGCCGCCGCCTGCCGCCGTGCGACCGCCGCC
>JABLUY010000174.1:0-82932 GCA_013306675.1 Thraustochytrium sp. TN22 | reverse complement strand
AGGATGGCGCTCTCGAGTGCGATGGCGGTCTCGTGCACCGCGAGGCTCATGACAAAAGCGGCGAACTTGGTCTCGCTACCGTTCGCCGGCGCGCTGCACTGCGTCAAGGCGGCCGATGGAGCCGCCAGCCTTGGCCATACTGACGATGCGGAGTTCGCCGGCGACAAGGCGGCAGCGCACGAGGACGCGCGGGCCGACCCATACCTCGAGAAAGGCGGTGTCAGCGTCGTGTGCCCAGGCATGTTGGATGTGGGTGAGCCCATGCGGGTTGCGGCAGGTGAGCTCAGCAGTCGCATTGAGCTCTTGGCGATGCTTCTGCGGGCGTCGGCGTTTTATGCGCACGCAAACGAGGCCGCCGAGTGCATTGGTTTGTATGCGCAAGGTGACCTGCTGCATTTGCTGCGAGTACGCTGCGCCTGCTTCCACCCAGCGCAGAACGCATTTGAATTACAGCGCGGAGGCCAGTGCTCGGCTGAGCGTCCGCGTCGCAAAGTGAGTCAGATGGGTCGTCGAGGTGGCTCAGCTCGTGTTGCAGCCAGAAGCCTGCGACCGGTGCGCCTTGTGGAAACGTTGCGGACGGGCGCTGCTGATGGGATAGCAATACTTATTTCGTTGTGCCGCTCGCCCTCTCAGTTTCGGCATGGTTCGCTCGCGCCGGCTCAGTTAGTTATGACTTCCCGGTTCTCTTCTCCTTGTCCGTGCTGTTCTTCTGCTGGAATGCGTATGGTGACAGCCCACCATGCCGTGGACCGCCGTTTGCGCAAGCGCCTGTAGGTTTGACTCCTGCCTCTGCAGGCGCTCGATGTGCGGCCCAGCGCGTCCAGCTGAAAATGGTGCACCTTGCTCTCCCGGAGCTGCGCATGAGTGCTGTTTCCAAGGAAATTCGGACTACCTCCAGCCCAGCGCGACGCGTCAGTGCCACCCATGCTACCGCGAGCTCCAACGCGCGCCGCAGCGTCCTCGTGCACGTGCGAGAGGGGCCCGGCGCCTGCGCGCCTCGCGCCTTTGCATCTCTGAAGCTGGAGCTCTGAAGATTTGCAGCTCCAGCTCCAGGCGCGAATCGAGACCGCGCTCGCATGGAAGCGTCGGGCGCATGTAGAGCTTTGCATGGTCGCTAGCGATGCGTCTGTGTTTGCGTCATCCTCTGCCAGCCCACCGTCCGCAAGGTGCCGGCTGCTGGTGGCCTCGACCCCAAGCAAGCTCGCCATAGAACACAGCAGGGACTTCGAGCGCATTGGAGACGCCTTCGACCCGGCCCTAGGGGCTCGACTCCACGTCTACTGTGGACCACGAGCTTCCCGCCAATATTTTTTAATAAAAAAGAAAAATGGCGCAGCTCTGCTCTTGTGCGCGTGGAGTTTGGCGGACTCGGCATGTGCCGATCGCTCAAGCTCAACATGCGTTTTTTTTCTTTGTCCTCAATCTATCGCGACCTCAGGCCATCTTGAGATTGACCGCCTCGAGCAGCTCGGCGACATGTCCATCCTTGATGCCCTGCACAAGCTCTGTGTAGCCGCCGACGTGCGCGTCACCGATGAAGATGTTGGGCACGGTGCGCTGGCCGGTGATGTCGTAGAGCGCCTTTTGCACGGCGTCGCCGTCCTCCTCAAGGTCGAGTTCGTGCACGGTGGCCTCGATCTTGCGGCTGCGCAGCACGTCCTTGGCGCCGGCGCTGTAGCTGCACCAGCTCTTGCTGTACACGAGCACGCCCTCGTTGGCCTCCAGCTCGCGCTGCACGCGCTCCCGCACGTCCGTGGACAGCGACCTGCGCGCCGCGCCGGCGCCGCGCACCAGTCCGCGCCGCGCGCCGCCTGCGGCCGCCGCCGCCCGCGTCGCGCTGCTCACCGCGCGCAGCATCTTGGGCGACTTGACTTCTCCACGGTCGAGGCTCTGGATGGCGCTCCACTCGGAGGCAGGCGGGGCGGACGCCGACCACGACTCCTCGGGGCCGCCCGCGAGCGCACTCTCTTCTCCGACTCAGGCTTGCTGAAGCTGGCGCGCGAGTGGCGGCGCGGCCGTGCAAGCAACGAGGTCTGCCTCAGGCTGCCTGTTTGGAGCAAGTCTCCGGCGAGCACGGAGTGACAGTGAGTGAGCGAGCTCGGCGACTGCTCCGGCCGCGGCAGATTCGGCCTACGCCGGCGCGCCCTGACCGAAGGCAGTTCACGGGGCTAGGGCAGCGGCAGCACCCATTCTCCGCTGCACGCTCCGCGACTTGTCTGGCTTGCGGTTGCTTGCGATTACTCGCAGCGCCTTGCAGCGCCGTGCCGTGCTGGCGTATGACATGAGCAAGAGCGCGAGTGTGCGCTGCGGCTCGCGACCGTGGCTGGCGCCCGGGCCCGGCTGCACTTGTACTTGAAGTCGCACGAGACCGTGCGCGCCCGGGGCCGGCGGCCCCGGGAAACGCCGTGGTCCTGCGCGTGGAGGTGGTGGCCGAAGGCGGCGCGGCGCAGCTGACCCAGCTGGCAGCCGTGAGCAGAACTGGCAGGCTCTCGTTTGCGGACGCCGGGCTTGCCGCGGCGCTCGGAGGCGGCGCGCGGCGGGCGGGCGCGCAGCGGCGCACAGGCCTCAGGCTGCGCTGTGTTGCTTGGGCCAAGGACGAGTGGGACTCGGCGGTTCTTGCCGCGGCCGTCACGGTCGCGGTGGCGCGAGCGCGAGCTGCTTGTATCTGTGGACGGCGTGCGGCGTGGTGGCGGCGACCCGTCAAGGTTGTCAATACTACGCAGGCGTGGCGGTCGTTGGTTGGTAGGCACTGTATCAAGGTGCCAGCAGCCAGCCTGAGCTCAGCCCAGCCTGGCAGCAGCCAGCTGACTCTGTCGAGGCTCGTGGAAGGTGCCAAGTTCGCTCTTCCAGCCAGACAAGCCGAGGTTGTCGACGCAAGCCAGGTGGCGCCAGGTAGACGTCAACCTCGTTCTCCAAGCGCTCACGAAAAGGCGCCATGTGGGTTGAACAGCAGGTGCAGCCGCAACAAGAGCTGCAGCAGCAAGTGCTTTCCGAACAGGAGCCGGATCAGCATCAGGATCAGCAGCATCAGCAGCATCAGCATCAGCAGCAGCAGCAGGAGCAGCAGCTCGAGCAGCTGGAGGCGACAGGTGAGGCGCTGTGCGCGGCGGCGACTTTGGGCAAGACCGAGGAGGTGCGGCGTCTCGTACGGAGACCGGCGGCGAGCGCTGCGGTGGCGACGAGCCTTGGCAAGGCGCTGCAATGTGCAGCAGCCAGCGGGCAGGCGGAGAGCTGCGCGGTGCTGGCGGGGCTGACGACGTGCGAGGCGCGGGGCGAAGCGCTCAAGGTGGCGGCGTACGGAGGACACGTGGACGCGGCGCGCGCGGTGCTGGCAGGGCGGTCGGCGGGCGTGGGCGCCGCGGCGAGCGTGTCGCTCTTCATGGCGGCGCGCCAGGGCAACAAGGAGCTGTGCAGCGTGCTGCTGGCGGAGGGCGGGGCGGAGCTCGCGGCGGCGCTGGCGACGCCGGGCGTGGACGGGCCTTTGGCGTGGGCGAGCGCGCGCGGGCACGCGGAGGTGGTGGAGCTGCTGCTGCGGCACGGGCTGGCGCCGACGCGCAACGCGCTGCAGTGGGCGGCGGCCTCGGGCCACGAGGCGGTGGTGGCCCTGCTGCTGGCGCCGGGGCGGTGCCGCGCCGCGGAGGCGGACCTTGCGGCGGTCTGCGCGGCGGGCCACGCGGGCGTGGTGGCGCAGCTGCTGCGCGCGGGCGCGGCGGCGGACGGCGCGGCGCTGGAGGCGGCGCTCCGCCTGGGCGCGCGGGGGCGGTCGTCGCGCGCGGTGGTGGCGGCGCTGCTGCGCTCCGGGTCTGGCCTGGTGCCCTCGCGCGCGCACCTGAGCCTGGCGGTGGACGCGCAGGACGCGGCGGCGCTGGACCTGCTGCTGGACGCGGCGGCGGCGGCCGAGGTGGCCTCGGCGGCGCCGGGCCTGCTGGCGCGCTCGCTCGCGCACCGCGGCAAGCCGCGCTTCGCGCCGCTGGCGCTCGCGCTGCTGCAGCGGCCCTCTGCGCGGCTGCCTGCCGGCCTGCCGCCGCCGCTGCGCGCGCTGCACGCCAGCCGCGCGCCGCTGGCGCTGCGCCTGGCGCCGCAGCTGCGCGGCTGCGCTGCCTGGCTGCGCGCTCAGGCTCTGCCTGGCGACGGGCACCTGGCGCTGCACGTGCTGGCGCTCGCCTTCGGCCGCGACCTGGTCTCCACCTTCGCGTCGCGCCGCGACCAGCTCTCCCTCGCGCGCGCGCTGCTGGCTGCGCTGCTGCTGCCGCCGCCGTCCTCTCTCTCGGTCGGCCGCTCGCCCTCTAGCTAGCTAGCTGGGGCGAGCCTGAGCAAGCGCTCGCGCTGGTCGTGCTCGAGCTCCTCGTGGCGCTTCTCCACTCACGCTCGAGTCCCGCCCGGCCCGGCCCGTCCACGGGGAGGGGTCGCGCTGCGTCGCGCTCGCGCCTCGACCCCGCCGCCGGTGCCTGCGCTCGCTCGCGGACGCCGCGCTCGTGCCGGCGGCGGCGGGCTGCCAGTGCGCCTGCGCCTGCGCCTTTGCCCGTGCCCGTGCCCGTGCTCGCGCTCGCTCGCGGCGCCGGGCTTGCGCGGAGCGCCGCATACAGCGACCGCGCGCGCCGCGCCCCCGTGCGCGCCGCCGCGCCCGGCCGGCGCCGCGTGCCGCCGCGCGTGCGCGCCGCCGCGCGGGGGCAGGCGGCGCGTCGCGGCGCCGCGTGGTTGCGCAAGGGGTCGCGACGGGACGTGGCCGGGTCTTGCGCCGGTCGGCGTCCCTCGGGCGCGCCGCTGCGAAGGCGCGCGCAAGCGCCGCCGAGTCCCTGCCGCGCTCTGCCGGGTCGAGGCGCCAACCATCGCATCGGCGTCGCGCCGCGACGCCTGGCCTGGCCTGGCCTCGCCTGCCTCGCCTCGCCTCGCCTCGCCTCGCCTCGCGCCCAATAAAGAGGCTCTGCGCTGGCCGGCGTCGAGTCGCGAGCGCGGCCCGCCCTTGGGCGCCCACTGACGCAAACCACTGGCACAAGTGCCGCCTCCGCTGAGCTGAGCTCGCAGGGCCGCCGCGCTCGGCTCGGCCGGGCAGACCTTCAACGCCGCCGCCAGCCGCGAGCGACCGCCCGAGGCCCGCCGCAGCCGCCGCAGCCGCCGCCGCCGCCGCAGCCGCCGCGCCCGCGCCCGCGACCGCCCGCGCGCCCGCCCGCGCGCCGCCCGCGCGCCTGAGAGAGGGAGGAGGCAGGCAGCAGGGCTCGTCCGCCGTCGCGGCGATCGGCGGCTCGGGCGCGCTCGCGCAAGCAGACAGGCAGGCAGGCAGGCAGGCAGGCGGGCGGGCAGACTCGCAAGCAAGCACAGGCGGGCAGGATGCCGTCGCTGTCGCCGCAGGAGGTGGCCAAGCACAACTCGGAGGATGACTGCTGGATCATCTTCAAGGGCAAGGTGTACGACGTGACCAAGTACCTGGACGACCACCCGGGCGGCGTGGAGATCATCACGGACCTGGCGGGCATGGACTGCACGGAGGACTTCGACGATGTCGGCCACTCCGAGGAGGCCTACCAGATGCTCGATGAGTACTACGTCGGCGACGTCGCGGGCTCCGACGTGGTGGCCCCAGCCCCCGTCGCTGTCGCCGACGACGGCAAGGCCGCCAAGCCGACCGCCGCCTCGATCCCGCTCACCGCCGCCGCACCGCGGGCCGCGCCCCCCTCCAGCGCCAACAACAAGAAGGACGATAACTCGCTCATCTTCGTGGCTGCCGGCATCGCTGCCGTGCTGGGCGTCGCCGTCTTCGTCATGCGCCGCAAGAAGTAGTCTCTCTGGCGCTGACGCTGGCGCTGACGCTGACGCTGGCGCTGACGCTGACGCTGACGCTGACGCTGCTCTTCGACGTAGGGCGGGCCTCGCTGTCGGCAGCCAGACCGGCGGGCTCGCCGTCTTCCAGGTGTATCTACTAGCTTGCGCTTGCCGCCTCCGTGGCCTGGCAAGAATGAAAACGAAGGGTCAACAACAACCAAATAACAGAAGAAACTCAAGCAAAACACTCCACCAAGTAAAAAAAATACAACGAAATCATTGAAACCTGTGCGATGGTGCCTGCTCAGGCTTGTCTCGAAATTAAATCACCACAACGAATTCTTTGTGGCGATACCCACCGTACCCAGACAAGGCCTGCTTGCCATGTGCAACACGGCGGTGGCCAAATCAACGAATTCTTTTGGAAAACTCTGTACCATGCATGCTTGCTCATCATTGCAGCCTTTGCGACAAAATCTGTGCGATGCTGCCCTCGTGACAACAGCCAGTGCGACGCAACGCAACGCTGCCTGCAGGCCTACGAAGATGTCGATGTCGGCGCAGCGGGCGGCATGACCGCAGCCAGCGCCGTTGTCGCGATCCCGGCCGAGACGCCGGCGCTGAAGCGCTGCAGCACGCTGGGCTCGTAGGTGCCCTCGCGCTCACGCATGCGCAAGTAGGGCGTGAGCCAGCGAAAGGAGCCCGGCAGCAAGCGGTACACGAAGCGATGGTAGGCCAGGACAGCAGCCGCCGCAACCCGTTCCAGCGAGCCCACAGAACGACCCGCAAAGGCACGCACGAGCTGCGGCGGCAACAGACAGAGCGTGAGCCAGCGCGTGAGCGCGAGCAGCGGCGAAAAGTGCGCCCCAGGCGGCGCCCACAAGAAGGAGTCGATCTGCCGCGCGTTGCCGCCCACGCCCAGGACACGCGAGTGCTGCACGGCCTGCACCATGCGGGCAAGCTCCTTGGCGGTGCGCGGCAGCATGTCGTTTGGCACCGCAAAGAAGCGTGCCGCGAACCGTGTCTGCGCGCGCACGACGGCGTCACGGGTGGACGCGTCGAGCCGTGCGCAGAAAAGCTCGTACATGAAGAGCGAGGTGTCCACGAGCGTCAAGTGCACCCAGAGCAGCGCGTGAGCATGCGCTGCCTCGTAACGGTGGCCCTTGACAAAGAGGCCGACATCCTCGGTCATCTCGCCCTGCACGCCGTCGTGCAGCCGCCGCACGGTGCGCGCGGCGCCAACAGCGGCCTCCTCGTCGCCAAAGAACATCGCAAACATGTACCGGAAAGTGCGGTAGAAGCGGCGCTGCGCGCCGTGCTTTTGCAGGTTTGAGTGCTGCGTGATGCCCTGCGCCACGTATGGGTGCGCCAGTTGCATCATGGCGGCGCGCCCGCCGCCCAAGAAGAGGATGCTCTCGCGCTGCACGCGCAGCGAGATCGCGGCGTCCTCGGCGGCTCGCGCATCCCCTCCGGCCTTGTCCTGCGTAGGCGCAACGCTGGCCTCGTGCGCGGCCGTGCTCACGGAGCGGCCCGCGCCATTCGAGTACCAGGCCTCCACCTCGCGCACGTCCTTTTCATCGGCGGGCGCCTCGTCCGCCCTCTCGCGCTCGCGCAGCACCCTGTACACATGCACGCAGTCGCCCACGTACACGAGAAGGCCGGCCGCCGCAGCCCAGCGTAGCACGCGTCCTAGCGCGGGGTGGCTCTTGCTGCGCAGGCCCATGGTTGTTGTTGTCGTGGGTCTCCTCGTTGTCGCAAGTTTGGGCGTCCTGCAGGGTTGGCGCCGCGTTGGAAGTCTGCTCGTGCGTTGCACGCCGCCGAGGTGCGCGCAAGGCGCCGACGCCTCGCGCAGCCGCGCGCAAGGCGACGACGCCTCGCGCAGCCGCGCGCAAGGCAACGGCGCCGGACGGGCGGGTCTGGGACTCTCACAGCGTGATCTGACGAAAATGGCCCATGCAAACATGCACGTGCCAAGAGGCCTATGTGTTCGTTACGGCGGCGGCGGTGGCGGCGGCGGCGGCCCCGGGGCGGACGCCGCCGGCCGCACTCACAGGCTATTCTCTAGCTAGAGGCCGACCGGGGCGGTGGCCACGCATTGCGCAAGTCGCGCGAGACCGAGCACAGCGCGAGCTACTAATATGACATAATCTCGTGGCGGCGGTGCACCCACCCACACACGTGTGCTCGCTCTTCTGTGGACGCGGGGCATCGCTTTGAGACGCGGCGCGGAGTCCGCGCGCGGATCCATGTGTCCACTGTGTATCGATCGATTGACGGATACTGATCGATCGATCGATCGATCGATCGATCGATCGATTGATCAATCGATTGGTCAAGCAGACACGAGCTCGCTTGCTCGCGCAGTTTGCCAATAGGCAACCTCTGAAAAAGCAAAGCGCGAGCGCCGGCACCATGGGCAACGGAGCCAGCGCCGCGAGCGAGCTGCTTGTCGACACGGAGGACGCCAGCGAGCTGCAGACGCTGTGCGGCAAGCTGACAGACCTCATCGAAGAGGAGGGCGCCTGCCAGCGCTGGTGCGCGCCCATTCTCGACAAGGCGCTGCCGACGGACGACGACGTGGCGGGCTGGAAGGCGCGCCGCCAAGCGCTGCACGATGCGGCCTGCGCCTTCGTGGCCGTCCTGGACGCAGCGGGGGGCGCCGTGCCGACGTCGGCGGACGCGTTGGTTGACGCGCAGGCGGCGGTCGGCACGAGCTTGAACCTCAGCTCTGCCAACCGCGACGACAACGAAGTGGTCGGCATGCTGTACGCGTGCCGTCTGGATGCGCTCTCGGCGGTGCCGGAGGCGGTTTTCTCGCACGCAGCCACGCTGACTTCGCTCTCGCTCAAGAAGAATGGCGTCAAGGAGCTGCCGGCGGCGGTCGGCAGCCTCGTGGCGCTCGTCGACCTGGACCTGAGCGAGAACGAGCTCACGGCGCTGCCGGCCGAGGTGGGCCAGCTCGCCGCGCTCGAGTCGCTCAACGTATCGGAGAACAAGCTGACGGCGCTGCCCGATGCGATCGGCTCGCTCGCCGGTCTCAAGACGCTCCTCGCATTCAAGAACCAGCTCGCCACGCTGCCCGACAGCATCGGGGACTGCAAGCAGCTTGCCGAGGTGAACTTCTTCAACAACAAGCTCATCAAGGTGCCGGCGTCGCTGGCCGACCTTGCTGAGCTCGTCGAACTCAACCTCGGCGGCAACAAGCTCAAGACGCTGCCGCCTACCCTGGCCTGGGCTAAGCTTGAGCGCCTGGCGCTCTCCTGGAACAACATCGTCATGCTGCGCGACTTTGGCGGCATGACGAGCCTGCGGCAGCTTCAGCTCAACCGGAACCAGCTTGCCGAGATCCCAGATGACGCGCTCGCCGGCTGCGAGGCGCTCGAGACCGTGGACCTTTCGACGAACCGCCTCACGGCGCTGCCCACCTCGCTCCTGTCCTGCTCCTCTCTGCAGCAGATGGATGCCACGGCCAACGAGCTCTCCACTCTCGGCGACTTTTCGCAGCTCCATAAGCTGCGCATCCTCAAGATGGGCAGCAACAAGCTGGTCGACCTCGCCACGTCCAACCTCGGCGCCTGCGTCATGCTCGAGACGCTCTTCCTTGCGCAAAACGACCTGCGTGCGCTGCCGGTTGGCCTCGCCGACCTCCCTCGCGTCACGCGTGTCAACGTCTCCGGCAACAGCAACCTCGACCGCGCTGACGTGGACACCGCCAGGGTCATCGAGGTCCTCTCCAAGCAGTGCAACGACAAGAAGGGACGCTGGGTCGAGTAGGTTAGTAGAAAACCTAAAGACAGACCGTGACTAGTCTGACTGGCGGCGAGCTGTCGGCCCGGTCTCGTGTGTCACACAGTGAGAAGTAAGAAATGTTTCGCTTCCTCCGCTCGCTTGCTTGCTTGCTTGCTTGGCTGCCTTTTTCGTCTCCTCGTTGCGCACGTCCCGGCGGGGCGGCGGGCAGCAACAAATGTCACAACACAAACACACACTGAAACTTGCTTCTCTCTCTCTCTCTCTCTCTCTCTCTTCCGCGTTCTGAGTCTTGTCTCGTTGATCACACCGCCGCGAGCTCACAGAATTAGGCCTTGACCAGAGGGGCGCCGTCGTTGTAAGCACCCACCTGCGCATCGTCCTCGCCACCCATCTTATAGTTGTCAAGCTCGAAGAGCTTGTAGATGAGGAGAGCGGCCATGAGGGAGATCGCAGCGAGCGTGAGGGTGATGTACATGATGCCGAACCCAGCGGTGAGGCCGTTGCAGAGGCCCGTCTCGAGCACCTTGGTATAGAGCGCGTTGATGGACGGGCAGTCAGCGATGCCCAAGACGGAGTCGATGGCCGGCTCAATGGTATCCACCGAGTCGCCGAAGCTGTCAATGGCCGCAAGGCATTCGTCGGCGCCTTCAATGGTGATGTTGTAGACGGCCGCGTCGGCAATGGTATCGTTGATGGTGGTGTAGAGCTCATCGATCTGCTCATCGAGCGTGTCGGTAATGTTGTCGACGTCGACGAGGTCAACGTCGAGCGGGCTGCTGCCCTCGCAGGTCTGGTAATAGCAGAGGTACGAGTAGGGCTCGGTGTCGCAGAAGTTGTCCTCGGTGACGCCGCCGCCCACCACGGCGGCCAGAGCGCGGTTCAGGTTGGCCGAAGGATCCGGGACGCAAACATCGGCGCCGACAGTGGCGAGCGCGGCCATAACGGCCACGACGATCCAGATGATGATGAGCAGGATGATGCTGAGCACCACGAAGAAGGTGCTGGAGCAGCCCGTGAGGCAACGCATGGGGCGCGTGTCGTGGCCAGGCAGGGACTCGGTGATGCGGTACAGTGTGGCCACCGCGAAGACGGCCGTGAGCGTGATGATGAGAGCAACGGCCACCGAATAGCCCGTGCGGGCCTGGTCCAGGTACGGCTGGATCTGCGCCACGACCTCGTCGTACTCGGACATGATGTCGTCAAAGTTGGAGGTGACGCCGTCAATGCCCTCGGTGATGCCATCCGTGAGCTCGTCCCAGTCGCCCTCCGGGAACGTCGTATTCGTCATGTTGAGGACCGCCTCGCAGGTGGTCGCGGTCACCTCCAGCGAGTCGGCCACGCCCTCGATGGTCGTCACCGCGGTGTCCAGGGTCGCCTCCGCATCGTCCACGATGGCCTTCATGTCATCGCCAGCATCCAGCATGGTGCTCAGCCCGTCGATGGCCTGCGTGTTGGCCGCAAGCGAGTAGAACCAGCCGAAGCAGCTCAGGCCCAGCAGCGCCAGGAAGAAGATGGCCGCCACCTTGCGGCCGCGGTGCGCGCAGCTGCACTTGGCCTTGCAGCAGCTCGACACGCACGCCATCACCAGCAGCCACACCACGAACACCACCAGGAGCGCCACGGGCGCCGCCACCACGCCGATCAAGTACTCCACCGTCGGGTCATCGGCCGACAGCGCGAAGCTGCCGGACGGCACCGCGAACTCATTCGACCCGCGCACGCGCGGCGCGTTGTGCAGGATCTCCAGCACCGACGCCGGCTCGAAGCTCATCTTGCTGCTGCCTGCCTGCCCGCCTGCCTGCCCGCCTCAGGCTGCCTGCGCGCTGCTGCCTCCGGTTCGCGTCGCCGCGCCTCCCCCTTTCGATTTTGATTTGCCCTTCCGCCTCGCGTCGCCGCGCGCGCGTGCCACGGCAAGCCGCCCGAGCCAGCGCGGCCAAGTCCGCAATCCCGGCGCAACACGCGCAAACCGCGCCGCAACACGCGCAAACGCCCTTTGCCGCCCTTGCCGCGCTTGGCCGCCGCGTACCGCCCGCGCCGGGAACCGGGGGCGCCGAGGCGACATACATTCAATCCGAGGCATCGAGTGGCTGGCTGGCCCGGCCTCAGGCTGCCGTGGGCTGCCGCCGCAGCGCGCCGCACATTCCTGCCAGGCGCCGCCGCCCCGCAAGCCCTGCCTTAGCCGGGCGCGCTGCGCTCCGCGCGCCGGCCCGAGCGGCTGCGCCTGGCGGGGCGGCGGCTGCGCGGCCGCGGCGCAAGGACCAGCGCGGCGCGGCTCCGCGCTGGCCGAGGCGGCGACGGCTGCGTGCAGTCCCCCCCGCGCCCACTGGCGGCCTGCGAAGGCGCGCCAAGCAGCGGCCCGCTGGCTGAGCGCGCCGGAGCGGGTTGCGCAGCCGCGCCGCCGCGGGGCCTCCGCGCTGTGACCGGGTGGGTCACCCGCACTCTGACTCAAGTTGCCTGCAGTGCCAGTGGCAGTGGACTCGGACAAGCGTCATCAGCGGGCCGCGAGTGTAGTGGGCTCCAGGTTAGTATGCAGTGGCGGCCCATGATCGGCCGTGGCAGACCGACTCGGACTCGGACTCCGAGTCGGACGGCGCGAACGCTGTGCGAGAGGCTCTCCGTGGTGACGCGAGTCGTTCGCTGGCAGCCAGATCGCCACGGTGGCCGCAGCGAGCCTGCGTGGACTTGGCTGCCTGCTGGAACGAGCTCGCCTGGAGTGGCGCTTGCAGTGAGAGGCTGACAGCCGGTGGAACCGGTTCCAATGCAGCCGTTCTCAAAGGACCGATCCCCGCCTTCAGTGCTGGCGACCAGTCGGTCAGCCGATTTGTGGCTCAGCGCTGGAGACGGTCTTGTCACCTTCCGTCGTTGGAGAACTTCGAA
This sequence comes from Thraustochytrium sp. TN22, assembly GCA_013306675.1. Taxonomy (NCBI): domain Eukaryota; class Bigyra; order Thraustochytrida; family Thraustochytriidae; genus Thraustochytrium; species Thraustochytrium sp. TN22. The sequence continues at coordinate 70,545 of JABLUY010000174.1, read as the reverse complement.
CAGGTCCCACCTGGCTACCTCCTCCAGCTAGCCAGGTAGCTAGCGATCAGTTAGCGCAAGACTCGAACTCTCGGGGAGGGGGGAGCCGGCACCTTGATTTGCGGCTCGTGCAAGCCTCCGCAGGAACCGCAAATCAAGCTTCCGCCGATCGGATGGAGAACTTCGAACCGGTTCCAGCTAGCTGGCTAGCTTGCAAGCGGAGGCGGCAGCTTGATTTGCGGTTCGGCAAGCCTCTCGAAGCCTCTGCACGAACCGCAAGTCAAGCTTCCGTCGATAGAGAACTTCGAACCGGTTGCAGCTAGCTGGCTACTAGCTTGCAAGACTCGGACTCTCGGGGAGTAACGGAGGCGGCAGCTTGATTCGCGGTTCGTGCAAGCCTCGCGGCGCGAGAGAGTGCTTCACAAACGTGCAAGAGCACGGCGAGGCACTGCGAGCTCGAGGCAACGCAAGCCTGAGAAGGCGGAGCAACTTGAAGAGAAGCGTAGCAAGATCGTTGCGCTTCTGCAAGGGAGAACCCGGCCCCGCGAGCGCGCAGCGCTCCCCCGGAAAAAGACTCTGTCTGTTGTGCACATCAAAAGCTGGCGATTCCATCTCAAAAGAGCGCGCGTCAAAAGTTGGCGATGTCTGGTTGTGCGCGGCGGACTTCAAAGGCTGCCCGTTGCGAACCGGGGTCGCGATCATTTCCATCGATGCCCTGGACGGGTGCATGACTAGCGGGATACCTACGCCGCGTTGGCATGACCCAGCTACGCGCTGCCGGCGGCGCTGCGGGTGGTACTTGCGCAACCAGAGCTGGTTCGAGAACAAAATGTGTCGGTAGCTTGCCGGGTGAAACATCGTTCGTGAGATCCCTTTCGCATGCATCGCTAGCGGCAGGGCATGTCTGGCTGGTGATTGCCGGCCAGCTCGCGACCTCTTCCGGAATGTGCGTGCACGATGTTGCTATCTCTCGTCTCTCTTTGCTTCTTTGTGTTGACATGAACCCTGATGAAAGGAAGCCGTTCTCCTCTCGCAGCAGACCTTTCTAAACGACGCATGCAGTGGTTCCGTGTCGTCCACGCCCTTTTTCAGTGAGCCATCGGCCACGACCGGCTGCAATCTTGAGCACGCGCCTGCCTTGGCCACATCCGCGATGCCGCAGCCAGGACTTCGCTCACCTTTTCGTCGCTTTCGGTGACTGGCCTCGATCTGGCTCAGATAACAACCTCAGGCTGCCTTCGAGTCGGAACTTGAAGACTTCCTCACTCCCAGTCAGGCTGCGTCAGGCTCCTCAACGCCGCATTCCGAGTCACTGCTCCACTCCGAGTCACATCAGTTATCATGAAGATGATGACTCGGAGTGTCCATGGTGTGCGTGCGTGTGCGTGCAGCCAGCCTGAGGGCTGCGCCGGCGAGTACCCCGGTGTTAGCCAGCCTAGCCAGCCTTGAGCGAAGTCAAAGCCGGCGTCGGCCGTGCGCAGCGTCGGCCCGGGGCAGATGCGCAAGCCGCGAGCAGAGGCGCCGCGATGATGGTGCAGGCAGCGGCGCTGCGCGCGGCGGCGCTGGCGGCACTGGCGCTAGCGGCGGAGGTGGGCCGAGCTTGCGGGCTGCGGCGCGTCCCGGAGTCGGAGTGGGAGGCCACCGTGGCGGCCGTGGAGGCGGCGCACGCGAGCGTGCCGTACGTGCAGGAGAACCTGCCCAACTCGTCGTGGTTCGAGCAGGGCTCGTGGCCGCAGGAGTCCGACTGGCAGGAGAGCGTCGCCAAGCACGTGCCGCAAATGTGGCAGTCCGGGCCAGACGCGCTCACGGTGCGCGTGAGCCACGAGATGATCTGGACGCCCGACACGACGGTGGGCTACGTGCACGTGATCGAGGTGGTCTACGTGCGCGAGGAGGCGACGGGCAGCCTCCTGTACGTGGGCCAGCTGGAAGACACGGATACCAACGTGGACGTCCTCGCGCACGTGCGCGCAAGTGCCCTGGGGGAGCCCGTGCGCGCCTACTCCTTCTGCAACGTGCACGGGCTGTGGCGCGGGCAGCCCATGGACACAGTCTCGGGCGCGGACTGGAACCTGACGGCCGCCTCACTGGCGCAGTTCTCCGACCCCCAGCAGCAGTGCGACGCCAACACCTACGTCCTCGGCACGGATATCTCCCTGGCGCTCTCGCTCGTGGATTCCATCTCCGAGGTCGCGGTGCTTGACATCGCCGAGGCCGACTCGCTGCAGGTGGTCTTCACCTTTCCCACGGGCCGCTTCCTGGGCGTTGGCCTCAGCGACTCCATGCTTGACGCTGACATGATGATCGCCGCCGAGCGCGACGGCGCCGCTTCTTGCGGCGACTACTACACGTCCGGCAGCAGCAGCCGGTACGCAGGCCCGTCCCCTGACGCGCAGCAGGACGTGCACGCCGTCTCGCTCTCCATCGAGGACGGCATCGTCACCATGGTCTGCCGCAAGCTGCTCGCCAGCGGCGACGTGGAGCACGACAAGGCCGTCATCAACCAGGTCGAAAACCTAATTTATGCCCACGGCCAAGTCTCCTCGCCGCCTCTCAAGCCGTCCAACGACGTCCTCGAGCGTCACCAGGCCACAGACCGCGGCTACATCCTCAACGCGGATCTTAGCGGCTCCGGCGGCCGCCTGGCCGTCGCCAACAGCCGCGACAAGCGCGACCTCCAGGTCGCGCACGGCATGCTCATGTACACCATCTGGGGCATCAATATCTGCGTCGGCGCCATGATCGCGAGATACCAGCGCCACACCACCTGGTGGCTTGGCGCGCACAAGATCATTCAGAGCATCAACACGGTCCTCACCATCCCTGGCTACTACATCTCCCTCGAGTTCGTCGACATTCACTTTGCCAGCCCGCACGCTATTATCGGCACCATCCTCGTCTACGTCTCGTGCTTCCAGGCCTTTCTCGGCACCACCGCCTACCTCTGCAGCAAGTACTCCAAGTCCGTCGCCTACTCCTTCGAGGACGCCAACCTCTCCGAGCCCGCCAAGGACGCCATTCGCGCCGTGCGCGACGAGTATACTCCCATGGAGACGCTCCACGAGCTCTACCACCGCCGCGAGCTCCTCCCGGCCGCCGTCGTCCTCGAGATCGAGGCTTACGTCGAGGTCACCGTCCCGCACATTCCCGTGCTGCCGCCGTCCTTTGTCATCTATGTACTCACGCGCGTGCGTCAGGCCTTCATTCGCCCCGTCCACCGCGTGCTCGGCCGCACGCTCCCACTCGTCGCCTACGTGCAGATTTTCCTCGGCATTGAGCGCCTGCAGGTGAACATTGTCATTCGCCGCATCATCATCGCTTGGACCGTCATCATCGCCTTCATCCTCTTTTACAAGGAGATCGAGATGCGCTTCCGTCTGCCGCGCGGCGCCGCCACCAAGATGTTCGCGCTGCGCCGACGACTGTTTTCGCGTCATGCCGACCCGACTCCCGAGGAAACGGAATCCATGGGCGGCGACGCCGGCGGTGGCGTCGGCGGCGGTAGCCACGGTGGTGCCAATAGCCATGACCCGGAGGCTGCCGTCCCACCCCTCTCGCGCCGTGGCCTGCGCTCCAAGACAGAGTCTCCCTCCGGCACGATTCGCTCGCCCGCCGGCTCCGAGATCATCGACACATTCGCGGATGACGAGACCGGCAGCGCGCTCGAGAGGGAGCGGCTCTCCATGCTCACTGCAGACGACTTCTTCACCTCTGCGCGCTCCGCCGCGCTTCGTGGCACCATGCCCGGCTTCGAGGACGACGACGACCGCAACGGCAATGAGGACTACCACGACGAGGGCAGCGCGTCGGCCTCCTCGCCGGGCGTGTCGCCATCCTTCAAGGAGCTCCAGACGCCCTCCATTGAGCTGCGCTCTATTTCTGCCGCCACCGCGGCCAAGGATAGCGAAGACAATGACGCGAGCGCCGACGCCGACGATGACAATGACGACGATGACGAAGGCGATGCCAACGCCGCTCCGCTTCCCTCCTTCAAGCAGCTGCAGCGCCCGGGCGCCAGAGCGCCTGCTTCTTCGTCCTCCTCTTCAGTGAACAGCACACCGCCTTCGTCGCCCCGAGCGGCGCGAGCACCTTCGGCGCACATGCTCCGCGCACTCGGCACAGGTCACGAGACCATCCAAGAGGACGCGAACGAGGATCCGTCCAAGGGAAAGGACAAGTCGAAGACCCAGGACCTCGATGTAATCTAAGAAGGAGTGGCACTGGCACCGTGAACAAGACTCTTTCCTCCAAGTAAGTTGCCGAGCAATTGTTAGCGCTTCGGCTTTTCTCCGCCACGAGCAAGGAACTCGCGGTGAACAAGGCTCTTTCCTCCAAGCTGCCGAGCAATCGCTTCGGCTTTTCTCCGCCACTGGGCCACGCCCGCCACTTCGCCGCCGTCGTCAGTCGTCGTCGCTATCTCTAGAGGCTTGCGGCAATGCGCAAGCCTCGGGTTGGCGCTCTTCAAGTTGACGTAGTTAGTTACGGCGCCGAGCTGCAATCTCCGAGCAAGGAACTCGCGTTTTTTACCAAGACTCTTCCTCCAAGTTGCGGCCGAGCGAGCGCCGAGGCTTCCCTTCGCTGGACCACGCCCGCCGCGGCGCCGCTTCGCCGCCGTCGTCAGTCGTCGTCGCTAGCCAGCTAGAGGCTTGCAGGCGGGCCGCTGAGCGGCAATGCGCAAGCCTCGGGCCGGCGCTCTTGACTGTTGGAGTTTTAGGCGTAGTCGGAGTGGCCCTGCGCTTCGTGTGCTGCGCGTAGAACTGGATTGCGCACGATGGCAGCAACGCTGCGCTCGCGGACCGTCGTCACGCGGCGTGCCGGCGCGAGCGCGAGCGCGAGCGCGGCGCGAGCGCTGGCACTGGCACTGGCGCTGGCGGTCGCCGCGCCAGCCAGCGCCGCCGAAGATGGCCTGGCGCGCGCGCCGCCCATGGGCTGGCGGTCCGGCGCAGCGTACGGCACGGAGGTGACGCAGACCGTTCTGCTGCGCGCCGCGCAGGAGCTGGCCGCGTATCGCGACGAGCGCGGCGCGCCCGTGGACCACGGCGGCACCTCGCTGCTGGACCTCGGGTACGAGCACATCGGCCTGGACGACGGCTGGCAAAAGTGCGGCGCCGGCGTCGGCGGCAGCTTTCACGACGCAGACGGCTACCCGCTCGTGGACCAGGACCGCTTCCCGGACCTGGCCAATCTCACGGACGAGATCCACCGCCTCGGGCTCAGGGCCGGCTGGTACGCCAACAACTGCCTCTGCGCCGAGACGCGCGCCAGCCTCTGGGCCAATGACTCCCACTACGGGGGCGACGTCAAGGCGCACGCCGACTTTGACTTTGACGCCACACGCATCGCCGGCTGCGGCGCCTTCCGCGACCTCGACCTCTTCTACCAGCGTTTCAATCAGGGTACGCGCGTGGGCCGCGTGCTCATCGAGAACGCCCAGGACGGCGACGCCTTGCCCACGCTCGACAAGTGCCCGTTCCACACCTATCGCATCGGCCCGGACCCGCCGCCCACCTGGGAAGGCTTCTTCGCCGCGCTGCAGTCCTTGCGCGACTTCCAAGAGGAGCGCCCGCTCTCGCGTCCTGGCTGCTGGGCGCTCCCGGGCCAGCTCGCCGTGGGCCGCCTCAGGTCCGCCGCTGAGGACCGCGCCAACTTCGCGGCCTGGGCCGTCACCAGCTCGCCGCTCATCCTCGGCCATCGCCTCGCCGACCCCAACGCCACGCGCGCCATCTGGCCTGTGCTCTCCAGCAAGCTTGCCATCAGCATCAACCAGGAGTGGGCCGGTCACCCGGGCCGCCTCGCCGCCCAGGCTCGCGGGAGCGACGGCGCCGTCATTCAGGCCTGGGTCAAGCCGCTCTCCGGCCGCCGCACGGCGCTCCTCGTCCTCAACAACAGCACTGCCCTTGCCGCCACCGCGGACCACGTCCGCTTTTCCGTCGACCAGCTTGGCGGCGCCCGGGCCGACAATGTCACCGCCCTCGTCGACGTATGGACTCTTGAGGACATGCGCCCACACTTGCTCCAGCAGAACGCCTCGGGCGACCAGCACATTGCTCTCTCCGTGCGCGCAAGGGACTCGGTCTTTCTGCTCCTCACCTTTGCCGCCGACGCTCGTGCTCGTGTTCGTCCGTGGCCGGTCCAAGCTCTTTCCTGACCGCCGTTTTGCGCGCTGCTGCGCTGGCTGTGAGCATCAACTTGACAGTGAAGACGCTGGTAGAACCGCGGCGCCGCCCCACGCCGCCGCTAGCTTTGTAGCATAACATGAGTCAAGGTGCCGAGCTGCAGTGACAGTCTGCCCAGCCGAGGCATCATGAGACGCAGCTCCAACGCCTCCCTTCATCGCAAGAGCGCCCTTGGTCAGAGAACTTGCACCTCACCGTCCACAGCTCGACAGTGAACGCAAGGCGCCCTCTCCGAGACCCCCACGCGAAGAAGCACTGCTGCAAGCCGCGCCTGTGAGCATCACCGCACCCGCTCGCGGCGCCGCGGCCGCGCGGCCCATGCCTAACTGCCGGCGGCGGGCCGGCCACGTGGAGGCCGGCCGGCGCCCTTGGCACTTGCGCGAGTGGATTCGCCACTGGCGGCGCCGCGCGGCCGACTTGCGCGCGCCAGAGCCCGACTGAGCGCGCGGCCGAGACAGCGTGGCAGCCTGACTTGGACCGGAGGCGAGGCAGCGGCAGGAGACGAGGCGCCGGTCAGGAGCGGCGGCGCGGCGGCGAGCAGACCAGCGAGCGCGGAGGCAGCGCGGAGGCGGAGCGCGGCGAGCAGGCAGCGGCAGCGCAGGCAGAGGCGCGGCGCAGCGCAGCAGCAGCATGTCGACGCCGGCCGGGCGCGGCGGCACGCGCGCGGCGGCGTCGGGGCGGCCCGCCGCCGCGGCGCGGAGGCGGCGCACCGGCGGCGCGGCGACGGCGGCGGCCGCCGGCGGCGCCGCGGGCGCCAGCCAGACGCCGCAGGAGCGCGCGCGCAGCGCCATGGAGGCCATGTCTGCCCGCGAGACCCTGCGCTTCTACACGGATGACGCGCCCGGGCTCAAGATTGGCCCCACCATGGTGCTCATGCTCAGCGCTTCCTTTATCGGCTTCGTCGTCGTGCTGCACATCTGGGGCAAGGTCACGGGCGCCTCCAGCCCGTCCTCATAAACAGACGGCTGGGGACTTGCTGGCTGGCTGCTTTGCTTGCGATACGCACGCGCGAGAAACACGAGGGAGAAAAAGACACTATCCGAGGACCGAGGCGAGTCCACCTCTTGGCTGGCTGGCTGGCTCGCGCCCATGTGTGCCTCATTCAATCGCTTTAGTTTTGACCTGATGACATGAGCTCCTTTTCTTCTTTTTCTCCTCTTTCTGCCTCAACAAATAAAAAAGGAGGGAAAGCCCTTCGCCTTACATGGTACGCTCTCAAATGGGTTTAAAAAATCCATGAAGTACGCTGTGGTTCCTGATCCCTCTGCTGCCCGATACCGTCAGGGTATCGCCTCCGGCGGCCCTCGCACACATACAAAATCACACGGAGGCTAATGGCACGCACGTCTCAGGTCCTCCGGGAACCGAAACGGACGCACAAAGTGGGCCTTGACGAACTTCAGACGAAGACACGCTCGCTTGACGAAGGCACGACACGAGAGTACGCTCTTTTTTCCCCATGCGAGGGTGTCGTGTGCCTTTGTCGCGCTTGTCAAGCAGATCTTGTCAAGCATCCACGAGGTCGTCAAAGGCGGCCTTGGAGATCTTGCCCTTCTTCATCTTCTTGAAGAGACGCTCCTCGCGAGAGAGAGCGTCCCACTCGTCGTACATGGCAGCCTTGTCGCGCTTCTCCTTGCTGCGACGAGGCTGCGCGGCCTTCTTGATGGCCTCCTTCTTGCGCTGGCGCGCGGCCTCCTCGGCGGCCTCCTGCTTGGCGGCGGCCTCGGCGAGCGTCTTGCGGTACTTGGCCTGGCGCTGGCGCTCGCGCTCCTTGTCCTTGAAGGGAATGGCGGCCACGAGCTCGGCAGATTCCTGCTTGAAGCCAGACAGACCCTTGGTCTCGCGGAACTCCTTCATGCTGGGCAGGCGCAGCAACACAAAGGCCTCGGCCACCTTTTGCAGGTTGAGCTCGGCCATGCGAAAGATGAACTGGCACTTGTGCTCCTTGTAAGAGCGCACAAAGGCCATAAAGGCCTTGGTGCCGCGCTCCAGCAGGTCGCGGTCCTGCAAGACGGCCTCGCGCGTGCGACCGAGCGCGTCGCCGAAGCTCGCGGCCGCCTCGGCCTCGAGCGCCTCGGCCTCGGGCAGCGCCTCGATGGGGACCTTTTGCTTTTGCAAAAACTGCACGTAGGCGGACTCCTTGGGCAGCAGAAAGACCAGCGCGCGGCCGCGCCGGCCGGCGCGCGCCGTGCGACCCACGCGGTGCACGAAGAAGCTCGGGTCCTGCGGCGGGTCGAACTGCACGATCCAGTCCACGTCCGGCACGTCCAGGCCGCGCGCCGCCACGTCCGTGCAGAGCAGCGCACCGCTGGGCTCCGCCACGAAGCTCTCAAAGGTACGCACGCGCCGCTTCTGCGGCATCTTGCCGTGCAGGCTGTGCACGCGCGCCGCCACCTCGGGCGGCAGCAGCGCCGGAATGACGCGCTCGTAAAACGCCACGCTGGCGCACGTCGCGAAGAAAATCACCGCCTTGCCCTCGCGCTGCCTGGTCAGAAACGCCAGCAGCAGCCGCAGCTTCTCGTTCTGGTGGCACACCAGGTAGTGGTTCTCTAGCGAATGCGGCGTGCGCTGCGAGTCGCCTACGGCAGCCGCCTTGGCCGCCTCCGCCGACCGGTGCACCTTGACGGCGATCACGGCCGGGTTGCGCAGGCCGGCGCGCACCAGCGCCTTGACTTCACGCGTCTGCGTCGCCGAAAACAGTCCCGTGCGCCGCTGCTTGGGCAGCTGCGCCAGGATGCGCGTCACCACGCGCTCAAAGCCGAGGTCCAGCAGCACGTCGGCCTCGTCCAGCACGAGCGCCTCAAAGTCGCGCCATGACAGCGACGTTTGCGCGCGGCCCATCACGTCCTCGAGCCGCCCCGGGGTCGCCACCACCAGATCCAGGCACTCGCTCTTGACGCGCGCCACGTCCTCCGCCACGTCCGACCCGCCCTGCAGGAGCGCCTGCCGCAGGTCCACGGCGCGCACAAAGGGTTCCGCCACCTTGGCGATCTGCGCCGCCAGCTCGCGCGTCGGCGAGATCACAATGGCGCCCCACGCGCCGGGCCGCCGCCGCTTGCGGCACGTCGTCACCTCCTCGTCCTGGCTCTCCGCGTCGCGCCGCAGCAGCAGCTCCACCACCGGCAGCACGAACGCCAGCGTCTTGCCCGACCCCGTGCACGCCTCCACGGCCACGTCGCAGTGGCCCAGCAGCTTGGGCACCGTCGCGCTCTGCACGGGCGTCAGCTGCTCGAACCCGAGCTCCGTGTGCAGCACCTCGCGCACGCGCGTCGACAGCATGTCCATGCTTGCCTTGGCCGGCCGGGGCCCGGTCCCGCCGCGGGCTCTCGCCTGCGCTCCCGCGCGCTGCTTCGCTCCCGCCGCTGCCGCCCTCTCGCGCGCGCGCGCGGGTCCGAGGTCTGTGGAGTAGTCCTGCCAGTGGAGGGAGGTCCGGCCGGGTCTGCCTCTGACGACTGACTGGTGCGTGCGGCGGGCCAGCCACCGCTAGGCTCGCTCGCGGGCGACCGACGCGTGTGCATCATGTTCTGACAGTGCGAGAGCCTTGTCTTCGAAGACCTGCACGAGGCTTTCGCGCTTACGATCACACCGTTCTCAGCTCTGAACTTGCGTTGACTCTTTTCTTGCATCGATTCTCGAACTTGCGGTCTGCCTGGTCGTGCAAAAGACTCTTGCACTCATGAGGACTGGTGCAGTGCGGCCTGCCTGGCCGTGCAAGAGACTCTTGCACGCATGAGGACTGATCCTTCCCACGCGCAGTCGCGCCGTCATTGACAAGCCACCTCTGCTCAGACAACAACAACAAAGAGACAACATCCATTGCGAAAGGGCTCGCCCCAGCAAATGAACGAGACAGTTTTGCTCTCAAGTTGGGACTGCCAGTTTAGCTCTGAAGTTGGGATTGCTTGCTTCTAACGTCAACGAATAGGAGCAAGCCAGACGGAGAGACGCGCGCAAACGTCGATATGAAAGGGGACAATGGAGTCGTGCTGGCCGAAAATGCGCAGCGCCGCGAGTGCCTGCATGTCGCGCAAAATCACGTCCGGGTCGAGCAGACCAGCGCGCAGCTGGACCTCGAGCAACGGGAGCATGCGGCGGTTACTGAGCAGCGGCGTGCGGCCCGCAATGAGAAAGGTGCGGTTCACGGAGCCGTCCGTCAGAACGACGTCGCCCGTGCGGCGGCCCGCCAAGACGTCCTCGGGCACGCGCACGTAGCCGCAGGCGACGCGGCAGAGCGCAAAGTCCACCGACAGTCCGTCGTAGCTTCGCATGAAACTGCTCACGAGCGCCTGCCACATGGCCTCGTCCGCGGCCAGCGAGGCGTCTGCAGCCGCCACCACGGCGACGCAGAGATGCACGGACTGGCCGGGCGCCGTGGCGCGGTGCTGCTGCAGCAGGAGCTCCTTGGTGCGCAGCTCCAGCGCGCGCCGCAGCACCTGCTCGCGGGACTGGCTCGCGCGGAAGCGGTGTACCGTCGTGTCCACCATTGTGCCCTGCTTGTCCGTCCAGCACGCCGTCACCCACCCGGTGGCCTCATCCAGACGGTACCCCAGGTGTACGCACGGCGTGCCGGGGTTCTGCGCCATCACCAAAGGCGCCGGCTTGACGTCGCCGCGCAGGAGCCCGGCCTTGGTGTACAGCCCGCAGCACAGCTGCAGCATGAGGCGCCGCTGCAGAGTGGCCTCCGGCACGCCGAACGGCACGATCTGAAAGACGAAGCGCGCCCCGCGAGGCGTCTCGCCGCCCTCGTTCTGGCCCGTGCCGCCCGCGCCACCTGCGCCACTCATGCCGCCGTCCATGCTGCTCACGCCCACACTGGCCCCGCTCGCGCTCAGGCCGCTCGCGCTCAGGCCGCTCGCAGCGCCGCCCGGACCGCCCGCGCCGTCGCCGCCGAGGAGGGGCGCGGACAGGCCGTCACCAGCCTGCGAGTGACGCTCCTCGAGGCGGTCCAGCACTTTGGCAATGGCGTCCATGGCCAACAGCGAGTAGGCCGCGCTGCGCGGCGGCATGACCACGTAGACGACCATGAAGCTGCGCTTGGGCGACGTGAACGCTTCCAGCGACTCGAGCAGCGCGTCCACGTTGCGTTCCAGCAACTTGTCCAGGTTCACCTCGACACCAACGCCGCCGTCGCGCGGCGTCAGCAAGCCCAGGCTGCACACGTCAAAGAGCGCCGCCATGTGCCCGAAGAAGGTCTCATTGTGCCAGTATGGGCCCTGCGCCGGAAGCATGGCCGACCCGGATGCCGACGCCTCGGCGTCCTGCTGTTGCTGCTGCTGCTGCTGTTGTTGTTGCTGCAGTTGCTGCTGCCGCCTGCCGACACCCGCGCGTCCGCTACGCCGGCCGCCCTGCGCCCCCGGCCGCCCCCGGCCCTGGAGCTGCGTAAGCCGCGCGCCGGCGCCACTGCCGACGCTGCTGTTGCTGGACGTGGCGCCGGCGCTGCCCAGCGCCACAAGGCCTCCGGCCCGCTGCGGCGGTAAGGCCGCCGGGCGCGCGCCCGCGCCTGCGCCCGGCCCACCGTTGCGCGCCGCAAGCGCGCCCGCCGAGGGTGAGCGCGGCGGCACGAGCCCCGGCGCGCTGGCCATGAGCTGGCGCCGCAGCTTCTTGGCGCCCTGGCGCTGCGCGCGCGTCGCCTCGCTGGCGGCCTGCGCCGCGCGCACCTGCTCGGCCGCGCCCGCTTCCACGGCGGCGCGGTCGCTCAGGTTCACCACGGCGTACTCGCAGAGCGCCTCGAACTCGGACAGCGGCCGCAGCTGCGCGAACTCCCACTCCGGCACCACGTTGGTGGGCACCGAGATCCAGTCCGTGTCGTAGCCTACGATCAGCCGCACGGCGCCCTGCTCGTTCAGGTCTTGCTCCGCCTTGCGCGCCGCCTCGACCACCTCGCGCCCGGGCGACACGGGCGGCGCGGCGTCGGCGGCCGGTGACGGCCGCGGCCGCCCGGGTGATGCCGTGCCGGGTGCCGTCGCTCCGGCCATCGGCGCCGGAGACCGCGCCATGTCCTCCTCCTCGTCGCCCTCCTCGCCCTCCTCGCGCATCGCCACGCAGTGCCGGCGTGACCGCATCGGCGGATCCACGCCCTGGTGAAAGCCGTCGGCGACGCTCGCGACGGCCGTCGCCGGGCCCGCTGCGCGTGCCTTGAAGCCAGTCCACTCGCTCGCGTCCATGCAATTAAAGCCACCGCGCGCCACGGACACCGCTTCGTGCTGGAGCAGCCGCAGCAGCCGCGCGGTGGCGCACACCGTCTCGTTCTCGAAGTACCCCACGTCCGGCACCTCCACCGCGTCTCGCCCTGTTGCGGCCGCGTTCCCTGGCTCGCGGGGCCCCGCGCCCCGCGTCGCGGAATCCGCTGGCCCCGCGCCTGACGCCGCTGCTTGCGCAGCAGCAGCAGCTGCTGCTGCTGCAGTGGCTGCTGCTGCTGCTGCTACCGTTGATGCTACTGGTGCAGCTGCAGCCGGCTTGGCCGCCGCCGCCGCCGCCGCCGCCGCCCCTGCCGCTGCTGCTGAGGGAAGCGCGACGACGATGCCGCCAGCCTTGGACGCTCCCGTCCCGAGCGGGCTGCGGCCTGGCGGCTGGGGCAGCGTGGACGGCCCGTACCGCACGCTCTGCACAGCCGGGTTCTCCATGAGCGCGGCGATGGAGGCGTCCACATGCACCTTGCGGGCGCGCGTAAAGGTGGCGCCCAGACGCTGGTCGTCCCAGCTGAAGAGCGTCGCCGGCGCCGCCGGCACCTCCTGGAGCGCACCCCTGCGCGCACCGCCCAGCCGTGCCACCTTGGAGCTCGCGCGGGCAAGGCGCGCCTCGAGGTCGGCCGGCAGGGCCCCGTTCGGCCGTGGCTTGGCGACGCCCAAGCTAGTGTGGTGACCGCCTCGGCCGCTCGCATCGTTCTTGCCATGGCCCGCGCCGCCGTTCGCCTTGGCCCCGGCCTCTTGGCCGCCGTCCATGAGGTCCGCAGCGCCACCGCTCGCGGACGACTCCGGGCCCGGCGTGGGCGTCGACAGCGCCGGCGGCGTGGCCAGCAGCGTCTGGTCCGTGGACGCCGGAGATCTGCTCTGCAGCGCCGCGACCCTGGCCGCTTGCTGGCCCGCTTGCTGCTGCGCCGCTGCCTGCTGTGCGTGCTGGAGTTGAAGTTGTTGTTGCTGTTGCGCTTGCGGCTGCTGCGACTGCGACTGTGACTGCGACTGCGACTGCGGATGCGGGTGTGGATGCGGATGCGGATGCTGCTTGGGCTGCCGCGGGCCCGCGTCGGCGTCTGGCCTCTGTCGTTTGCGCGGGATGCCGCCGCGCTGGCCTGCGTTCCTGAGCAGGCTCGTGAACGACTTGGTGCCCCTGTCAAAGTACACCGCCTCCGCGTGTCGCTCCATCGAGCGCGCCAGCTCCCTCAGCGCCTTGCGCACGCGCTCCGCGTGCGCCTCCTCCGCGCTCGCGGCTCCGCCGCCGCCGCCAGCCGCCGCGCCGCCGCCGCCGCCGCGCGCCTCGGCATCCTCATCCCGCGCCACGCCGGCGGCCGCGGCCGCGGCCTCGGCGCCGTACCAGGCCCGCCTGCGCGCCGCCTCGCCGCGCGCGCGCGCGCCCGCGCCGCCGCCGCGCGCGCTCATCGCATCGCGCGCCCCGTTTGCCGCGCGATCCGCGCCATCGCAGCCGCCGCGACGGAGACAGAGGCAGAGGCGGAGACTGAGACAGAGACAGAGACAAATAACTTACTACTTACAGTTAGGCTGGTTAGGCAGAGAAGCCAAGGCGGCCAGCCAGCGCCGCCAGTGCCGCGCCGCCGCCGCAAGTGGGGCCGCGCCCGCGCCCACTGCGGAATGCGCGCGCGCAAGTGGCCGCGCCGGCGCGCAAGTCGAGCAGCGCCGCGCCGCCGCGACTGGCCGCGCAGGACCGCGGCAACGGCGAGACGGACGCCGAGGACGACTCGGCTAACCCGGAGCGGCACGCGCAGCAGGAGCACGGAGGGAGGGAGAAATCGGATGCAGCCTGCAGTGCCAGTGCTTGGTGGATTGAATCATTGACTGTGTCAGGGAAGGGAGGGACGGGCGTGGCGGAGAGAACTGGAGCGCGAGGCAGCTTGACGCGGACGTGGGCGCGAGCAGGGCAGAGTAGGCGAACAGGAGGACGGCGCGCAAAGCGGCGCAGGAGAGCGCGGACGGTCGGAGGCGGGAGGCTGCAGCCGCGTGGAGGCGAGAGGCTGCAGCCGCTTCCTCACAGGTGTTCTCGCAGCGTTGCGCTTCGCTCTCACGTGTCAGCCAGCCTATGGCGGCAGTGCAAGCCGCTCGCTCAGGCTGGCTCCGAGTCGCCAGCGAAGCCCGAGTCTGGCAAGACTGCAGTGACTCCGGTGACTGGCCGGGCGGCCCGCAGAGCAGACGCACTGGCTGAGACCGACGGGCTTCGCTTCGGTTCGCTCGTCTCAGTCTCGGAGGACTTGGAGCTCTGAGAACCCGAGCCGTGGCGCCTTCGAGATTTCGCCTTTCTCTAGCTAGCTAGCTAGCGCCTTGTACGCCCCTTCTACTCTTGCTGTCAGTGCGATCGAGGCCGTATCCTTCACAGGAACATCTGGCTTCTCGCGCCGGCGGGGCTGAGATCGTCGCGCGCGATCATTTTGTCCTTGCTCAGCTCGCGTTCTCGCCACGCCAAAGATCCAACTGGAAGTAACTTGCAAGATACCAATGTGCCGCGGTAGACTGCCTTGAGAAGAGCCTTGGTTGCCAGCGCCGGATCTGGCGAGACGCCCGGGCCAGACGCGCGCTCGTATATCATATGAGTTACGGTGATGCAGTGCCAGCTCGCTCGCTGAAATTAAGCGGCCCGGCCCACTATGCCGCGGTAGACTGCCTTGAGGAGAGCCTTGGTTGCCAGCGCCGGGTCTGGCGAGACGCCCGGGCCAGACGCGCGCTCGTATGAGTTACGGTGATGCAGTGGCGGTGATGGCCAGCTCGCTCGCTGAAACTAAGCGGCCCGGCCCACGATCCACGTCTGCGCAGACCCTGTCCGAGTGCGAGTTGGTTCTCCCCACCGGACTTGGGATACTACTAGGCACTCACGCTCATCAGCTCGGCGCGGCGCTGCGGCGCCGCGCCGAGCAGCAAAACCTGAACTTGGATTGGATCGCGGCCTGCACAACAATGATGGAGGAGACCAAGAATCATGATGGAGCGAACAACGAGACGGAAGTCCGGGCGGCGCCCAAGCCGGCGCCGGTGTCCGAGCTGGAGGCGACAGCGATCAAGGCCAACCTCGCATCGCAGGCACGCCTCAAGAACATGTTTGACATTTGCGGCAAGCTGAGGCTGCTAGGCCTCGAGAATGAGATCCCCACGCCCGGCATTGTGGCCATCGGCGACCAGAGCGCCGGCAAGTCCTCCGTGCTGTCCCTCATCACCGGTGTGCTGCTGCAGTCTGGCAAGGGCCTGGTGACGACGCGCCCGCTCGTGCTGCGCACCGAGCCGCACGCCGAGACGCATGCGCTTGTTGGAACGGACCCGTGCCTCCAAAACGCCAAGCGACTCGACGACCTGAGCCAGATCCAGCAGGAAATCGGAGAGCTGCAGAAAGACGGCGTGATCAAGGACGACCCCATCTACGTTGTGGTTCGCTACCCTGGCGTGCCCACGATGGAGATCATTGACCTCCCGGGCATCGTCCACAACAACAAGGACGGCTCTGTCGATAACGAGACCATCGTCCAGCTCATCAGGCGCTACATCAGCGACTTGAACAAGGTTATCCTCGTGGTGCAGCAGGCCTCGGTGGACCCGGACACAAACCAGGCCCTCCAGCTGGCCAAGGAGGCCGACCCCATGGGCGCGCGTACCATCTGCGTCTTCACCAAGGTGGACCTCCTCGGGAACGATGCGGCACTCAAGAAGGACTTTTGCGACTGTTTGAGGGAGGAGGACGGGCGCCGCAAGATCGCCGTCCGAGGCCGCTCCATGACCGAGGCGGACCAACAGACGAGCCTCCAGGCCGTTAAAGAGGCCGAGAAAACCCTCTTCACCACGGACGAGCACTTCAAGGAGCTCCCGCAGCACCTTTGGGGCGTCGAATCACTGCAGAGCCACGTCATGGGTCTGCAGGAGAAGATGCTCGCGAAATTTCAGGCGGAGACCATGCCCATGGTCCGGTCTCGTCTTCGTGATGTGATCAAGAAGCTTGCGGACTCCCCGCAGATCAAGACGACATTGGACATGAAAATGCTCATTTACGACATCCTGGACGAATTCGGGGACGCGTTCAGGCAGTGCGTGTCCGACCGGAAGCCCATCTTCCCGTACGATGGCGATGGCTCGGAGACCAGCATCACCTTGGTCCCTCTCGCGGGCCGCTTCGACGAGCGTGGCCGGGACTTTCGCAGGAGCGCGAGAGCTACGATCTTCGACGAGACCAAGGGCGGCGAAGCTCGCTTCACTGACGAGAACGGAGACTTCCGGCGCGTGGTTCAGCAGAAGTGGGCCCACAACGGTGACGGCACGAAGCGCATGTACGAGCCCATTTTCAAGGATCTGCTGCGCAGGTTCGGCACTGAGCCGCTCCGCGCGAGCGCATCCGATTTCTTGTCCGACGCCAAGGACCTCTTCAGCCAGCTCGTCGGACTCATCCTCGTCACCGCGTACGGCACCAAATACCCGATCGAAATTGTGGACAGATTCCGCGCGATCCTCGAAGACGCCATTGAGGCCAGCAGAATGGAGACAGAGGACATCCTGGAGAAGCTTCTGGACGCCGAGATTGAGCGCATTAGCTTTGGCGACGAGACCTCTGGCGAGGAGGAGCCGCACGGCAAGGGCGGCCTCGAGCAGGATATGGACTCGCGCTGCAGGTACCTGCTCAGAACCTACACGGTCCAGGTCCCGCGCCTTTTCTGGACCCGTGTCCTCGAGGGTGTCAGGCTTGCCCTGCGCACGTTCCGAAGCAACATGGACGATCTTAGCTCCAACAGTCCCGAGGAGCTCGACCAACTCTTCAACGACCCGGCCCTCGCCGAGCGCCACGCCGCACTGAAGGCAGAGCAAGCGCAGCTCGACGACGTCCTTCAGCTCCTGGCCAAGACCGTGGCTGAGGCTGCTTGAGAAATTAGTTATGAGATAGAGGTATTTTTGTTTGGAAACGACTTCCACCAGATCGCAGGTACGCTTGGTGTCTGACTACCTCAGTCCCAAGGCTCACTGCGGTATGACTCATGACGTTTGACGGTCCCAATACGATCATCACTTGTTGTTGTTGCACAGCGTTTTGCCCACACCATGAATTGACAGTGAGTGTCTCCGACGGGCACACGCACTGGCGGTCATGACGCTGAGTTACGTCTGGGCTCGCGTGCCGCCATCGTCTGATTTCATCCTATCGTCTTGACTCGCGTGCCGCCATGTCGCCGCCATCGTCTGATTTCTTCCCATCGTCTGGGCTCACATGCCGCCATCGTGGTTTGCGATGAGCTGGGCCGTATCGCGGGTCTCCCGAGGCTGCAGCTCGGGTAGTCAGTGCACTGCCCCGCACTGCAGCTGGCAGTGGCAGTGTTGGTAACGTTAAGCCAGGCGAGAGTCGCTGGGCCCTCGTCCGAGTCACTCCCAGTCAGGCTCCCAACGGCTCGCAAAAAGCGCAGTGACCGCCACAGGCTGCACGCGCTGCGGTGCGGCAGCAGAGCAGCGCGCGCGCTCGCGTTCCGCGCGCGCACTTGCACACGGGCGCGCGCGCGCATACGGCGCACGCTCGTACACGCACCATGACGGACCTCTTGATGCGCATCGACAATCGGTCGGTGAGGAGGCTGCAACGCGCGTTCCAGCGCGAGGAGCGGCTGGGGCTCGAGCGCTTCGTGGAGATCGTGATCGAGACGGTGGCGGCGGGGGACCTGAGCAAGGAGCAGGTCGTAGAGCAGGCCGTGGAGCTCTTCCAGCAGATCGACGCGAACGGGGACCGCGAGCTGCACTGGAGCGAGTTCGCCGCCTTTGTGATTGAGCTAAATGAGTCACGCGAGGACGTGCGCAAGCACGAAGATGCGGACCTGCAGCTGCAGGAGGTGCGCGACGCCGGCCTGCACGTGAACCTGCAGCGCCGCGCAGCGTCGGCGCTGGCGTGCGACTTCAGCGGCAGTCTGTGCGCCGTGGAGGCGCAATCAGACCAGCTGCGCATTCACCTCTTGCGCGAGAGCGGCCTGCGACCGTGGATGTCGGTGCGCGTGACGAGCAACTTCATCTCGCACGTGGTGGTGGCAGGCTGTCACCTGGCGAGCGTGGACATGGCCGTGGTGGCCTCGTCGCACGACGGCCGCTTCTACCTGAGCAGCTTCGCCCTCGACAAGGTCGTGGCGCAGCGCGAGCAGGTGACCACGCTAAGCGGCCAGCGCATCCTGCGCTGGCATCCGGTGTCGGAGACGCTGTGTACGGTGGGCACGGGCCGCGGCGACGCCAAGGGCCACGTCATCTCGGTCTTTCGGCGGCGCGCGCGCGACGGCGCGCTCCTGGGCACAACCGCGCGCCGCCTGGTGTGGCACCGCAAGCGCATCGTGGAGCTGCGCTTCGCGACGCACGAGCACCTCGTGGCGGCCTCCGAGGATGGCAGCGTGTCCACTTGGAGCGTGCTCACCGGTGAACGCGTGGCAGCGCTCGTGGCGCACCCGGAAGGTGTCAGCTCGCTCAGCCTGCGCTCGTGGGTGCCCACGGATGAGGCTGCCTGGTCCTCCTTCTGGACGCGCGCCAAGCCAGACACTGTCGTGGCGACGCTGCTCACCACGCCCATGCCGCGCTTCGGGGGCCACATCTCCAAGCCCAGGGACGCCTGCGCGCAGGTCTGGCGGGTCTCGCACTCCTTTCAGGAGACCGTCTCCGTGGCGCACTTGCTGGGGCACCACCATCCGACCACCTTTGGCGCCCTCGTGGCGGGCGGCGACTATGCGCTCACCTGCGACCTCTCGGGCGAGGCACGCCTGTGGAACGCGCGCCGCGACTACCAGTGCGTGCAGGCGGTGCAGCTCGGCTGCACCAGCATGCTCGCGCTGCGCGACCGCCTGTACACGCTCGGCGTCGTGCACGGCCGCGACGCGGCCTACCACTTTGTGCCGGCCGAACGCGAGCGCTCGCCCATCCTCATGGCGGCCTTTAACCACACCATGGGCTGCTTCGTCACCGTCACCAAGTGGGAAGCGGTGCTCTGGGACGTGCGAACAGGCGACCGCACGCCCATTCTGTGTTTGTCAGAATCCGCCAAGCGCGATGTCACGGCCGCTTGCCTGGACGACCGTGAGCGCAAGCTCATCGTCGGCGACGAGACAGGCCGCCTTCTCGTGTACAACCTCATGAACGGTGCGCTCATTAAGGAGCTCGACCCGCACCCGCCCGGCGCGCCCGTCACCTCGGCGCACTTTTGCGCCTGTACTCGGGATCGCCTGGTCGTCTCCACCTCCTGGGGCGGCGTGTTGCACGTCTCGGATGAGAACGACCGCCAGGGCTTTCAGGGCGCCAAGCATTCGGTCAACCTGCGCTCGGTCCAGGTTGGCGAGCCGCGGCCGCACCACCTCGCGGGCGTGGTGCCCGTGACGGTGGACGCTTCCACGGCATCGATCGACTCCGCTGCAACGACCGGGGCGTCAGCCACCGATGGCTGCCACGACTTGCTCGCGTCCGCGGTCAGCTTTCACCTCAAGCAGATTGCCACCTTTGCGGAGCGCCGCGGCCGCCGCGGTCGCCGCGGCCGGCGAGTAGGCAAGCACGACGACCTTGGCGAGGACGTCAACCGAGACGAGGAGGAGGGCGAGAGCGAGGACGAGGACGAGGATGAAGCGGAGGAGGCGGGTTTGGTGTGCATCTGGGACCTCGAGTTCGCACGGCTGCTTGGCGTGTGTCGCGCGGATCGTGGAACCCAGCTCGTGGCGCTCGCATACGTAGACGACGGCATCTTGCCTCTGCTCGTGGGCGTCGACGCCGTGCACAGGACGCTCTCGGTCTGGATCGTGGGCGGCGACGACCTGCACCTCAAGTTTGGCCGCGTCGCGCGCCTACCGCTGGCCGGCGTCCCCACGACGCTCTGCGTCGCGGACGCCTCCGCAGTCATCGTGGGCTTTGAGTCTGGCGCCGTGGTGCGTTTCGAGCTCCGCACCGCTGTCGCTCGCGTGCGCCATCCGGTGCGCGCGGCCACCTTCCGCGGCAACCGACTCGTCCGTCAGGCGACGCGGTCACAGGACATCCAGCGCAGTTTGGCCACCACGCCGTACGACGAGCTCTCGCGTGTCGCTTTGGCGCAGTGCTGGCACCTGGCACCCTCCAATCAGGGCGCCGAGGCGGTCTCCTCGCTCGCGCTTGTGCCGGGCGAGGATCTCCTGCTCGTGGGCGGCGACGCCGGCACGCTGCGCATCCTCGCCTTGGACGACGGCGCCACGCGCGGCCACATTGACATTTTCACCAACGAGATCAGCCCTCCGCTCGCCACACTTATCGACCTCTCCCACGCGCAGGCCGCCAAGAAGGACCAGGTGCGCCGTCTGCTGCCCGGCATTCCCGAGCCGCGGGCCCGCACCGCGACGCACACAAAGTCGCGCAGCATGCTCTTGCGCGGCGTCTCAGACGTCGCCAGCGTCGCCAGCTTCGACACAGCGTCCACGGCGTCCACGCTCGCCTCCATGCCGGCGCCTGAGACGCTTACGGAGCACCAGCGCTTTGACGCCGCCGCTGCAGTCCTCTTTTCGCGTCTCCACGCCCTGCGCCATCCTGCCGGTGGAGCAGGAGGCCAGGACGAGGAGGGTTTGGGCGCAGACGTTCGCAGCGTTGACGGCAACAACAACGACGATTGCAATAACGATGACGACGACGACGAGCACGAGCGACGTTCCATTGGCCACGTCGACGTCAGCAAGGCTGGCAAGATGGCCAAGCGTACCGCCAGCTCTTTGCCACCACTGTCAAAGTAATAGGAAATGGGAGTCTCTCTTCGTTTTGATTCATCTTGAGCCGTGGTACCAGCAAAGCCAAGCGCGCACCTGGTCTCTGTCTGCCAGGGCGAGCCGACGCGCTCCTTCGCTATGGCTAGCTAGCTAGCCAAGTGTAAGGGAGCGGGCAACGCACAGGCCGTGTCGGTCTCATCTCAACTCGAGACTCGACTCGACTCGACTCGACTCGACAGGCGACGACGACAGCGTCATCATCCCCCACCCAAGCAAGCTCCCGGGCCCTCTCAAGGCCACTCGCCAACGCCGGGTCCACAAGGGGGCAGGCTGGGCACGGCGCGGGGTCCGTAGGAGGCGACGAGGAGGCGCCCCGGACGGCGCAGCGCGCAAGACTCGGCGCGTGCCCCCTCTAGGAATGGCTGGTCCTGCCAATGTCGTGGCCAGTCAACGCGCGCCAGCGGCGGCGCGACCAAGCAGAATCGCTTGGCTGCGCGCGACCTCGGAGCGGTCGCAGCGGAGCAGCAGCAGCAGCAGCAGCAAGGCAGCGGAGCGAGCCGCCGCGTCGCACCGCGTCGCGTCGCCGGACCGCGTCGCGCAGCGTCGGTGATGAGCCCGCCGCGCGAGTCGGAGGAGATCAGCATGGCGGAGGGCGAGACCAAGGCGGCGCGGCCGCGCACGCGGTCGTTCGAGCGCGAGCTGCTCGAGAAGGAGGCCGCCAAGGTGGAGAAGAAGGAGAAGAAGGAGAAGAAGGAGAAGAAGTCCGCCAAGAAGGACAAGGAGGCCAAGGCCGAGAAGAAGGCCGAGAAGAAGTCCAAGAAGGAGGCCTCGTCGGCCAAGAAGGACAAGAAGGACAAGAAGACCAAGCGCAAGCGCGACGAGGACGAGGACGAGGACAGCGACGACGAGGTCGAGGTGATCAAGACCAACGGCGCCGCTGCCGCCGCCGCCGCCATGGAGGAGGACGGCGAGGACAGCGAGGACGAGGCGCCGGTCAAGCACACCAAGGCCAAGAAGGCCAAGCTGAACAACGGCGAGGCTGCGGCGCGCGGCAAGCGCCCTCCCCTGCGCAAGACCAAGGAGCAGCGCGAGGCGGAGGCGAACGAGGACCAGAAGCTGTCCATCAAGACCTTCCCGCTGTCCGACTTTGAGCTCTCCAAGCGCACGCTCGCGGCCCTGGAGCAGCGCGGCGTCAAGGCGCTCTTTGAGATCCAGGCCATGAGCTTCCCGCACATCATCGCCGGCAAGGACGTCATCGGCCGCGCGCACACCGGCTGCGGCAAGACGCTGGCCTTTGCGCTCCCGGTGATTGAGCTGCTGGACCGCAACAACACCGACACCTTCACGCGCGGCCGTGGTCCGGCCGTGCTCATCATGGCGCCCACGCGCGAGCTGGCCATGCAGGTGTCCAAGGAGTTTGAAACCACCGGCCCGCACCTGGCCACCTGCACCGTGTACGGCGGTGCGCCCATTGGCCAGCAGGCGCGCGCCATGTACGCCGGCCTGGACTGCGTCGTCGGCACGCCGGGTCGCATCTGCGACCACCTGGAGCGCGGCAACCTCAAGCTGGACCGCGTGCAGCACCTCATCCTCGACGAGGCCGACCAGATGCTCGACATGGGCTTCCAGGACGAGATGCAGAAGGTCTTTGGCGGCATTGAGGAGCAGCGCGCGCAGTCCGGCGCCTCCAGCACGCCGCTGCAGACGCTGCTCTTCTCCGCCACCCTGCCCTCGTGGGTCAAGGAGGTCGCCGCCACCCGCATGCGCAACCCGGCCACCGTCGACCTCATCGGCAACGAGGACAAGCAGGCCTCCTCGGACGTCGAGCACCTCTCGCTCATGTGCCCCTGGCAGGGCCGCGGCAAGATCGTCGACGACCTCATCCGTGTCTACGGTAACGTGCGCAACAACGGCCGCACCATCATCTTCTGCTCCACCAAGAAGGAGTGCAACGAGCTCGTCGTTGACAAGGACCTCACCCACGAGGCCAAGGTCCTGCACGGTGATATCGCCCAGAGTCATCGCGAGACCACGCTCGCCGGCTTCCGCAACAACCGCTTCCACGTGCTCATCGCCACGGACGTGGCCGCTCGCGGCCTCGACATCCAGGGCGTCGACCTCGTCATTCAGCTCCAGCCGCCCTCGGGCTCCTTCTCCGGCAAGGCCGATGTCGAGACCTACGTGCACCGCTCCGGCCGCACGGGCCGCGCCGGCCGCCAGGGCCACTGCATCACGCTCTACAAGCACCAGGACTCGCACCTCATCGAGGCCATCGAACGTGGCACGGGCAACACGCTGCGCCGCATCGGCGCGCCGCAGCCCGTCGACCTCCTGCGCTCCGCCGCGCGCCAGGCCGCCGAGCGCATTGCCAACATCCAGGGTGACTTTCTCGAGCAGTTCCACGAGTCCGCCCAGGACCTCATCGATGAGATCGGCGCCAAGGAGGCGCTCTCCGCCGCGCTCGCCGACATCACTGGCTTCACCGAGGCCGCTTCGCTCAAGCCGCGCTCCCTCCTGCAGAGCGCCGATGGCTACGTCACTGTCCAGTACTCCGCCGGCAAGGAGCTCTTCGGCCCGTCCTACGTTTGGAACGCGCTGCGTAACGCCCTGCCCCCGGCCGCCGTCGAGGGCGTGCGCGGCATGCAGATGCTCGCCGACAGCACGGGCGCCGTCTTTGACATGAGCGCGGACTACCAGGACGACATCGAGGCCGCCGTCGCCGCCGGCAACACCGGCCTCTCCATCGTCACCAAGCTCCCCGAGCTCCAGGCCAAGCCCTCCCGCTTTGGTGGCGGCGGTGGCGGCGGCGGCTTCAACCGCGGCCGCGGCGGTGGCCGTGGCGGCGGCCGTGGCGGTGGCCGTGGTGGCGGCCGTGGCGGTGGCCGCGGCCGTGGCCGTGGCCGCTGGTAAGCACTGCGCGTCGTGTCCTCACAGACACGTGTCGTTCGTTCTTTCACCACATCACAAGCTACCCTACCTAACCATCCTACCTACCTGTGGTGGTACTGGTACCCACCAACTTTTTTTACTCTAGTTAGAGCCCTGCGACCGCAGCGCCAACGCGCGCGTGCCGGGCGCTTGCTATGCAAGCAAGGGAGAGAGATACAGAGAGATACAGAGAGAGACACACACAAGCACACAGTCAGTCAGTAGACAACGCGTCGAGAATGAAGCACCCATGTGGATGATGATGTTGCAAATGTTGTAGGCCTTGATCATTTTTCGCTTCTTGAATGATGTATTACGCTTCTTCCAAGGAGGCTCAATCGGGTCACGCTTCTTGGAATGTGATGCTGTTGCAAATGTGAAATCTTACGTATCACGCTCCAGACGCTTGGGGATGCCGCACATGCTCGCTAGCTCGTTGACTGTGCGCATGATGCTGTGGCATTCCATGAGCCGGAAGAGGGAGTAGTCGTCGCAGAGGATGTTCTGCGTGAAAAAGGCAGGA
Source organism: Thraustochytrium sp. TN22 (assembly GCA_013306675.1). NCBI lineage: Eukaryota > Bigyra > Thraustochytrida > Thraustochytriidae > Thraustochytrium > Thraustochytrium sp. TN22. Next base: position 46,070 of record JABLUY010000174.1, on the reverse strand, counting down.
CGGTCGGCCTGCGGAACGAGGTCGCCCTCCGGCACAACGTTGATCGTGTTGCGACGCAACTGGTCCAGACGGTCCTCTGCGAGTAGTTTGATGCTCAGCTCGGCACCCGGGGCGGAGAAGACCGCGTTGGGCAAGTCCAGGCGCGCGCCAACAATGGCGGCGAGGCCGCCTCCGAGGGAGTGACCAGTGAGGATGAGCCGGTCGTCATCGAGGAGATCAAGGCCGGCTAGGCACGTCACCAGGCTGTCCGCGTAGCGGGTGGAGTGAAAAAACTTGGTCGCTGCGAGCAGCCCGGGAATGGTGGAGTCCCATGAGGTGCCAAACGGGAGGACCTGGGCCGCGAGCTCCATGAGAACGACTGGCCCCCAGAGCGCCACGTCCTCGAGCCAATCGACGAGGTCGCTCGTTCCGCGCACCGCGACGATCAAGCGCGAGTCGCTGGCCTCGGTCGCGTTGAAGATCCTCAGGGTCACTTCATCATCCTTGCAGGCTGAGGGCAGCGCCCCCGTGGCGCTCGAGAAGCGACGCACTTGGAGATCGCCAGCGCCAAACCAATCCTTCAAGGCAACGTCCACGTCGTCGTCGTCCATCTCGTAAGAGAGCTCCGAGAGGAAGCCGTAGTCAGGCAGCTGCATCCCAAAGCGGTCGCTGGCGTTCCACACGGCGTGGACGTTGCAGTAGCCGCCAGCCACCACTCGGGGCAACGTTCCATCAACATCGTGGAGTACCTTGACGTCCCGCCGAGTCTCCGGGTCCTCGCGGATGGTGTAGTACAAATTATAAAGCGCAAAACCGTAGAGCACGGTCGTCAGGACGAAAAAAAAGTAGATGCGGCGCTGCCGCCCGACCCAAGACAGGTAGGCGAGACGGTGGCGCTGACGTGGATTGAGTGTTCCATCCGAGACGCCCACGCGCTCGGCCTCCTTGACCTCGCGGATCCACGGAACAGGGTCCAGGATGAAGTGTGCGGTCGAGAAGACCATCACAAAGGACACGAACGGGAGCCAGAAAACGCGGCTCTCGTATGCATACGTGGCCAAGAAGACCGTCGTGGGCACCACCATCACCAGGCCCAAAGCTATCGTGGAGCCCATCCAAACGAAGGTGGACGGTTCTGCGAGAATGATCTTATCGACGTCTCCGGACACGAGGCTGCCGTGGTCCAGCGGGAGGAAAATCCAGACCAGGTGAGCCAACCAGTTGCTGATGGACGTGAAGTTTGTGCAAGTGCTGGCCACAGAGCTCAAGACCTTGTACACTGCAATGACGGTGGGGACCAGGAGGCTCCATTTCCCCGCGACGGCCCAGGCGACGACAAACACGGCTGCGCAGCCCATGCCCAAAAGGACGAGGTGGAACACGCGTTGTGAGAAGAAACAGGTCCAGCACGCCGATCCTTCCCTGGGATCGGCCGCGTATGGCGACGTAGCAGTCCGCGTGGGAAGGCTATGCATGATGGGGCTCGTGCCGTGCCGTGGCGGGTGGTAACACCTTCTGATGTAGGGCGGCAGTTTGGCCCAGTTCTTTGGGTTTTGCGTGTCATCCGGTCCGAGGTACGCGCGCTCGGGGTCGGCGTTCGAGCTGCCTTGCGAAGTGTCCATGTCCTTTTCCCGCGGTTTCTGATAGGTCCTGATGCTCGAGAGCGAGAAGATCATCCTGCGTGCCAGTAGCACGCCGATCGCGCGTGTCACGCGTCGAATGAGGCCAGGTCGGTGATTGCGCTCCGCGACCCGAACGAATCGGATGATGTGCGCCGCTGCCGCAACATGTTCGATCCAGTACAGCGCCACGATGATGCCCGCGCCGGCAATACTGGCCAACTGTGTCTTTGTAATTGCTGTGAGGTAGTTCGTCTTGATGACGAAGTAGGCGAAGACCCACAAGGGCATGATGACGAGAAGGCCGAAGAAGAAGTTGTCCAAAAACTGCCGCATGCCGTGATCGTCCTTCCTTGGAAGAATCCACCTCGTCGTCGGCACCTCGCGGAGGTATTGCATGTACTCAAAGTTCATGAGCACGTCACTCATGACACGCGTCGCCACGCAGAGAATGTGCGAGACAAGGTGGATCCAGCTCAGGAGCAGCGGCAGCAGGCACAGCTCCCGCGAGTCAAGCTGCGCGGCGCCCATGAGCACCTGTTGAATGAAGGCGAGCGTCACGACGGCCAAAAACACTGCGAGCTGGAAGATGGAGTACAGGTAGACGGCGCGACGGAGAAAGTGCATGGGTTTTAGCAGTGAGACTGCCTGGACGCGAAGCACAATCCGCTCTTCGTCGTCTGCAAACAAAGTGCGCACGCCCGCCTCCTTCCTCCCGATGAGCCGGATGCGCACCTGCACCTCGCCTTGATTGCCGACATAAACAAAGTGCGCCGCCTTTGCGTCTCTCGAGTCGACCGACACAGGAGCGCACGCGCCGTCTTGCACCTCTATAAGGTTCATGCGGCGCTGGAATTCCGCCTCCTGGTCCTCCTCTTCCTCCTCTTCCTGATCGTCCTCTTCATCCTCTTCCTCGTGCTCCTCTCCGTGCGAAGCAGCGCCTGCTGTCCACACAAAACTTGCCACCGTCGGGCCACTGGCCATGGATGTGCTTTTGCGCAAGGTCTGTGGCCTTACCTTGGACGAAGAGTCGGCCGAGGACGCTTGGCCTGGCGCGGACGGCTTATGGGCCGTCGTTGGTGCGCGCCTTGCGGAGTCCCCTTGCCATTGCCGGACGGCCTCCTCGTCCTCGTCAAACAGGTCGCTGGCTGATCTGTCCTGCTGCTCGGCCCACTCGACGTCAACGACCGGCACAGTGACAGCCCCGGACCTGAACCATCCAGGTCGCGGCGCCGTCGTGCTGCCGACTCGGTCACCGGCCTGAGCAGTGTCCGGAGGTGGAAAAGAAGGCATGCGTGGAGAAGGGCCACTCCCACTCGCGGAGGCAGGCCCTTTCATCGCGGCTACCGCGCCGCCCTCATCGCCCCTGACGGGCCTTGTCCCATCGTTGGAGGAGGCCGCGCCTCCTCCATGACCGCGCCATGGCCCCGTCTCAACCAGAGAAGCCACAGGCACAGCCTCCAAAGACTCCTGCCGATTCTGCTCTTGTTGTTGCTCTTGCTCCTGATCTTGCTTCTGCTGCTGTTGCTCTCGCTGCTGTTGCTCTTGCTGCTGCTCTTGCTGCTGCTGCTGCTGCTGCTGCTGCTGCTCATCATCATCATCATCTCTCCCGACCGCCGTCGCGCTTTCCCCCTCGTTTGCCGCCAAGGCGGGCTCCACGCCTGTCGTAGCCGGCGTCGGCCGCCCGCTCGGACCCGACCGCTGGTCCTGCTGCGTGTCCTGCACCGGCAGCACTGGCGGCCCGCCCCCCTCCTCCGACACGTGCGCGCTCAGCTCGTACCCTGCCATGAAGGCGGCCGCCACGACGCCCACGGCGCTCGCCACGTCGGTCTGCTGCCACGGCCGCCGCTGCCGCGGGCGACTCGAGCGCGTGCCGTGGCAGCAGCCAGCTCGTCAGGCTGCGCAGCCTCCTCCCAAAGTTTACGTGGCTCTCACCGTGACTGTCAAGCCTTCAAGGCTCTCACTGAGGCTGCAGTGGCAGGCTGATGACAGGCTCCACTCGCGCCGTCGCCTCGATCACGCCTGACCGAGGCGCCGCCTCAGCCCGCCTGTTGCTCGTGCCACGTGGGTCCTCGCGTCAGGCACGCGCTGCTACTGTGGGAATGCTGCGTCCGAGTCCGAGTCCGAGTCGAGTACGAGTCCGAGTTCGAGTCGCTGCAGCGGCCGCGCCGCAACTATGCAGTGGCCACCGGCCCGGGGCTCATTGTGACCACGTGCCCAGTCTGCACGCGCGCGCGTGTCGCGTGGCCTCGCGTCGCGGCGAACTTGAAGGGCATTGAGAGGCGCGGACGCGCGCCAAAAGCGCGTGCCACCTCGACAGTGAAAGGACGAAAGCGGCATGGACATACTGAGCAGGAGCCTCAGGAGGTGCGCTCGCCGTCTGCCAGAAGTGTACGTTTCGCACGTATACAAACATGAGCACCTTGGCATTACCCAACTTGACCGGTGAATACTGAGAGACTTGTAGTAGCTCTCGGCAAGCTCTACAGCCTGCGGCACCACGGCACCACGGCGCAGCGCGCGCAACTCATCGAACTCGCGTCTGGGTCTATTCCCGTCGCCTGGCCCAAACGTTTTCAGCAGTAAGCTCCCTTCAAGTTGCCGCCCCCGCGGGCGCCCAAGTCGTTCTCCAGACTTCTCGAGGTCGATTGGCTGGCTTGCTCGCCTTGGAGCCCCCGTGGTGGCAGGCGGCCTGCGCGACTCGGACCCTGGATGGGATGCAGAACGGCACGAGGTCGTTCGTGGCGGCTCGCGGCGGAGGGCCGCCCGCGCGTCGCGGTCGCGCGCGCGGCGGCTCGGGCGGGTGGGCGGCCGCCTCGACCTGACCGCGAGCCGCAGTCGAAGCGAGACCGAGTCTGAGTCCGCGTCCGAGTCCGTGTCGCGGGCCCGAAGGGCGCCATGGGCGCCATGGGCGTGCTGACGGCTCTGCGCGCGCGGCTCGTGGGCGAGGACGGCGTGCTGCGGCCGCGCGTGATGTACTTTTTGGGCTTCATGGTGCTGGTGGGGCAGGGCAGGTTCATCAGCTTGATGATGGAGGACATGGGCCTGAGCGACGAGGAGATCGGCGTGATCGCGTCGCTGCCGCGGCTGCTCATGAGCGTGTCGCCGCTGCTCTGGGGCCTGCTGGCAGACCGCGTGGTGGGCGTGGAGGCGGCGATCGCGCTGTCGGCGGGGAGCTCGGCCGTGGTCTTTGCGCTGCTGTGGTTTCCGCGCTTCCACGGGTTCCAGGCGGCGCTCATCGTGCGTGCCACGCACGGCGTGCTCATGTCCGGCTTCATCTCGCTCATGGACAGCTACTGCCTGGCGCACGTGCTGCCCTCACGCAGCGTGAGCGCAGCGGCCAGGAGCAAGTGGGGCGAGGAGGAGACGGCGGTTTACGAGCGCCTCGAGCGCGAGGACGCGAACGAGCGCAAGCGCTTGTACGGCCGCGAGCGCCTGTGGGGCGCCATTTCGTGGGCCATCGGCAACCTTGTGCTCGGCATTCTCTTTGACATCTTTGACACCTACCTGCTCATGGTGCCCTTTTACGTCATCGCCACCCTTGCGCTGCTCGTCTGCATGGCGGTCAACGCGGCGCTGGCCCGGGGCGACAGCGTCCAGGCCGGCTACGCGCCCGTTGTGGAGGTCGAGATGACCCCTGGCGGTAGCAGCGGCGGCGCAGCGGTCGCGCCGGTACCTCCGGCCAGCGATCCGGACTTCACGGCGCCCGTCACGGAGCTTGAGATCGCGCCGCCTCCCGCGCCGCCGGCGCCGTCCGAACTCCTGCCCGAGGCAGCCGAGGCCGAGCAGGAGGCGCCGCCCGAGGCTGTCCTGGACAAGATCCGCGCTTTCGTGGACCTCGCCTGCTGCCGGTTCCCGGCTTTTATCTTTTTTGTCACGCTTTGGGTCTCAAGCGCGGGCGTGAGCTTGGTGGAGGACCTCTCCTTTCTCTTTTTCAAGGATGACATCGGCGCTTCCAACCTCGTCATGGGCATCTCCGTGGGCGTCACGGTGTCCTTTGAGATCCCGCTCTTCGCGCTCAGCGGTCCTCTCATCGCGGCCATGTCGCCGCCCACACTCATGTTTCTTGGCCTGCTCGCCTACTCGGTTCGCGTCGTGGCCTACACCTTCGTCCCGCCCGAGCACGGCGTGCTCATTCTGCTCTGCGAGCCTTTGCACGGCGTCACCTTCGCGCTCATCCAGCTCTCCTCGGTGCTCATCGTGAGCGACATGGCGCCGCGCGGGCTCGAGAGTTTCGCGCAGGGCACCATCCCTGCTGTTCGCAGCTTCGGCACGAGCGTTGGCCTCGTCGTGGGTTCCGCTGTCATGGAGCATTACGGCGCCGCCGTCATGTACCGCGGCGCGGCCGCCATCGTCTTTGTCATGTCTCTGATTTTTTACGGGTCGCTGCGCTGCTCGCGCCTCTGAGCCAGAACAAGCAGGACGGGGCGGCGCCCACTTGCTAATGGAAACCAACCTTTGCCTTTGCCGCGACCTTGCCACTCCTTCGCTGTCGAGGCCGCCGCCAAGACCCGACCCCGGATGCTGCGATGTGTTGAATGCAAGCGAACCGAAGCAGCGAACGCGCCTCGACTGTTCTTTCGGGTTCTGCAGCGCAGTCGACGACCCACTGGCATGCACCACACACCACAACCGCAACGCGACACAACTCGCCAGAGAACGAGAGCGCAGAGCGCCGCCGGCCCGGCACGGCGCCGCCAAAGCTGCAGCGCGCTGCAGCCCGGGCACCCGACGCGGCTCGGAGCCCGCACCGTGACCGCCGAGCGCCAGGCAGCTCACGAGCGTGACGGGCACCATGGAGGCGCCCGGCATCACCTTGGCGGCGGCGCTGCATGCGCGCGTCACAGGCAGCGACGGCGCGCTGCGACCGCGTGTGGTGTACTTTCTTGGGTTCATGGTGCTGGTGGGCCAGGGCAGGTTCATCAGCCTGATGCTCGAGGAGCTCGGGCTCAGCGACGCGCAGATCGGCGTCGTCTCGTCGTTGCCGCGCCTGGTCAACACCGTGTCGCCGCTGCTCTGGGGCCTGCTGGCAGACCGCGTGCTTGGCCGCGAGGCCGCCATGGCGATCTCGGTGGGCAGCTCAGCCCTGGCCTTTGGACTCCTCTGGTTCTCGCGCTTCCACAGCTTCCAAGCGGTGCTCGTCCTGCGGACCTTGCACGGCGTTCTCCTCTCCGGCTTCGCCTCGCTCATGGACAGCTACTGCCTGGCGCACGTGCTGCCCTCTGGCTCGCGCGCCACGCCGCACGGGCCCAAATGGACCGAGGAGGACGCGGCGGCTGCCGAGGCGGAGGAGGCGCTCGAGCGCAAGCGCCTCTACGGCCGTGAGCGCCTCTGGGGCGCCGTCTCCTGGGCGGTGGGCAACCTCGTGCTTGGCATCCTCTTTGACATCTTTGGCACCTACCTGCTTATGGTGCCCTTTTACATCATCGCCACGCTCGTGCTGCTTCTTTGCATGGCGGCCAACGCGGCGCTGGCACGCAACGGTCGCGCGCAAACAGGTTACGTGCCGGTCCTCGCCGAGGTCGAGATGGCATCCCGAGCGGCCGCCAGCTCCGAGGCTGCCGAGGAGGACGCCGTCGGCGCCATCAGGCCGTCTCCGGGTCCACCGGCGCCGCCCGAGCTCGTGCCCGAGGCTATGCTGGCCGCGCCGCCCGAGTCCGTGGCCGACAAGATTTCCGCCTTTGTGGCTCTGGCCTGCTGCCGGTTCCCCGCGATCATCTTCTTCTTCACGCTCGCGGTGGCGAGCGCAGGCGTCAGCCTGGTCGAGAATCTGTCCTTCCTCTTCTTTAAGGACGACATCGGCGCCTCCAACCTCGTCATGGGCATCTCCGTGGGCGTCACGGTGTCCTTTGAGATCCCGCTCTTCGCGCTCAGCGGTCCTCTCATCGCGGCCATGTCGCCGCCCACACTCATGTTTCTCGGCCTGCTCGCCTACTCGGTTCGCGTCGTGGCCTACACCTTCGTCCCGCCCGAGCACGGAGCGCTCATTCTGCTCTGCGAGCCTCTGCACGGCGTCACCTTTGCGCTCATCCAGCTTTCCTCGGTGCTCATCGTGAGCGACATGGCGCCGCGCGGGCTCGAGAGCTTCGCGCAGGGCACCATCCCTGCCGTTCGCAGCTTCGGCACTAGCCTCGGTCTCGTCGTTGGCTCCGCGGTCATGGAGACGCACGGTGCCGCCGTCATGTACCGCGGCGCCGCGGCCATCGTCCTCGTCATGGCCTTTGTCTTCTTCGGCTCGATCCGCTGCTGCTCGCGCTCCTGATGTTTGGGCCTGGCGTCAGCGCCCCGGGCCGACGCGCCGGGGCATTTATTCTTCAAGTTCAAGCTCGCGACGCTCCCGCGGCCGTCGCGGCAGCGCCGCCCGCGCGGTCTTGATGGACCACGTGTGGGTTGCACGGCGCTCGTGGTTGCTCGGACTCGAGTCGCTTCGCCTTCGCCGCCTTCTGGCCTTGGCTTCGAGTTCAACTGCAGCCACGTCGCGCGGCGGCGCGGTCGGCCCGCTCCCGCGCGGCCGGCCGGCCGGCCGGCCCACCCGCGGCGAGCGGCGAGCGGCGAGCGGCGAGCAGCAACGGCGGCCGCCGCAAGTCAGGCGCCATGGCGGAGGAGGGCAAGCGCCCCGCGACGACCGTCGCCGACGGCGTGCTGCTGGCGGCGGACGGCGCGCTGCGGCCGCGCTGGGTCTTCATGCTCGGGTATCTGGTGATGGCCGCACAGGGCCGCTTCCTAGTGCTGCTCATGGCTAGCCTGGGGCTCGCTGAGGACGAGATCGGCATGGTCATGGCCGTGGCGCGCACAGGCAACTTCTTCGCGCCCCTGGTCTGGGGCCTGCTCGCGGACCGCGTTCTGGGCACCACGCTCGCCATGTGCATGTGCGTGGGCTCCGGCGGCCTGATCTTCGGGCTGCTTGCCTTTGCGCGCTTCCACAGCCTCTGGGCCGTGCTGGCCATCCGCCTCGTGCACGTCATCTGCCTGGGCGGCCTCGGCGCCAACATGGACAGCTACTGCCTGCAGCACGTGCTGCCTGCGCGGCCAGCGTCGACATCGTCCGCCGTGGACGCGGACGACCGCGCCGAGCGCAAGAAGCTCTACGGGCGCGAGCGCGCCTTCGGCGCCGTCTCGAGGGCGCTCGGCAACTTCACCCTCGGCTGGCTCTTCGACCGCACAGGGACCTACCTGTCCATGGTGGCCTTCAACGTGTGCGTCAGCGCCCTTTTCGTGTGCGGCTTTGGCCTGGCCGCGCTCGTGCGCCAGGCCGGCACTCAGCCGTCCCCCTACGCGAGCGTCCCCACCGACGAAGAGGGCGATGTGGACGAAGAGGATGGCCTCATGCAGGGCATTGAGCTCCCCGAGGTCGGCTCCGACGCGCCTCGCGCGCAGTCGCGGCCTCTAGACGACCAAGGGGTCGCTCGCAACGAATCTGCGGACGTGAGGACCGATGCTGATCCGGAGCAGCCGGTCCTCGTCCGGTCCACATGGTCCAAGCTGGCCGCGTTTTTGTCCATCGCCTGCTGCACAGGCCCGTACCTGGTCTTTTTTGCCACCATTGGTATCTCTCAGGCCGGCATCGGCCTCGTGCAGAGCCTATCGTTTCTGTACTTTCGCGACCAGCTCGGCTCGTCCAACATGCTGCTCGCCACGTCCATCGGCGTCACGGTGCTCTTCGAGATTCCGATTCTCTCCTTCTCGCGTCGCCTGCTCAACCTCGTGTCTGCGCCCATGCTTTTGGTCATCGCTCTGCTCACCTTCTCCGTGCGCGTCTTCGCCTACACGCTCATCCCGCCCGGTCAAGGCTGGCTCATTCTGCTTTGCGAGCCCCTGCACGGCGTCACCGTCGCGCTCAGGCAACTCTCGGTCGTGCTCATCATGAGCGACATTGCGCCACGCGGTCTTGAGACCTTTGCGCAGGGCACGCGTGGTGCCGTTCGCAGTCTTGGCATCAGTCTGGGTCTCCTCGTCGGCGCCAAGGCCATGCAAGACTTTGGCGAGGTCGCGGTCTTTCGCATTGCGGCTACCGCAGTCCTCGGTGTCGCGCTGCTCTTTCTCTTCTTCTTCGCGGCCAAGCCACCTGTATCCCAACAGCGTTCGTTGTAAAACACCCTGTAAAGCAGAACCCGCATTCTCTTGTTGAGATGGTGGTGGTGGTGGTGATTGGCAGCGCTGCAGCGCAAGAAAAAGGTCTGGTACCTTGTGTGTCCTTGGCTGCACCGACGACCTGGACGGCGTCAATGGCGCTAGCTAGAAGCAGCAGCAGCAGCAGCACCACCACCACCACCACGACCACCTCGACCACCGCTGGCACTGGCAGCCGCGCCACCACTGACAGCAGCACTGACTGCAGCGCTTACAGCAGCACCTACAGCGACAGCAGGCGGAGCACGAGCCCGACGAGGAGCCCGCCGAGCAGCGCTGTTTGGGGCGGCGGCGCGGCTGGGCAGCGCAAGAAAAAGGTCTGGTACCTTGTGTGTCCTTGGCTGCACCAACGACCTGGACGGTGTCAATGGCGCCAGCTAGAAGCAGCAGCAGCAGCACCGCGACCACCACGACCACCTCGACCACCACTGGCACTGGCAGCCGCGACCACTACTGACTGCAGCGCTTACAGCAGAATCGGCAGCGACAGCAGCAAGAGCACGAGCCCGACGAGGAGCCCGCCGAGCAGCGCTGTTTTGGCCGGCGGCGCGGCCGTGGGCAGCTCGCGCGAGAACTCGTGGACGTCGTGGACGTCGTGGAGGACGACGGCGAGCGCGGCCGCTGCAGGCGCCAACGCAAAGCGCTTTCCTGCTCGCGGAGCGCGGCGCGGCGCGGCGGCGGGACGATGCTCGCGCGCGCGGCGGGCGCGGCGGGGCGCGCGGCGGCGCGGCGGCTCGCGAGCCCGCGCGTGGGCGGCGGGCTGGCGGCGCGGGCGGCAGCGGCGCGGAATGAGGGCGCCGCGGCGCGCCTGGCGCTGGGCGCGCTGGGGCTCGCGGCGGCCGCCGGCGCGGGGCTGCTGACGCGCGAGGCGCGCGCGGAGGCCGAGGCGCCAGCCGCGGAGGCCAAGGCGCCGGCCGAGGAGGCCAAGGCGCCGGCCGAGGCGCCGGCCAACCCGTTCGTGTATCCGGAGCTGGAGGAGGGCATCAAGCTGCGGCAGGCGCGCGAGCGCGACGTGCTGCAGCTGCGCGCGAGGTCGCGCAACCGGATCTTCCTGCTGCAGGAGCGGCTGTCGCGCGGCGAGCTGACGGGGCGGCAGTACCAGATGGAGATGCACAAGCTCAAGGAGGCGGTGAACCGCGAGGCGCAGCAGATCATCTTCGGCGTGGGCGCGGACCAGGCGCACGCGCGCGACGAGTACATGCGCGCGTTCGGCTGCGTGCGGTGGTCGGACGAGGCGATGCGCAAGGTGGCGGAGCTCTCGCCGCTCGTAGAGATGGGCGCCGGCCACGGCCAGTGGAAGCGCGAGCTGGAGACGGCGCACAAGGCCGACGTGGTGGCCTACGACGACTTCTCGCAGCTGCACATGCCAGCGAATGTGGCGCGCGACGCCACGGGCGTGCTCGAGGGCACGCCGGACACGCTGCGCAAGCACCGCGACCGCACGCTGCTCCTGGTCTGCCCGCCGCCCGACGGCATGGCGACGCAGTGCTTGAAGCACTTTCGCGGCGACCGCCTCGTCTTCGTGGGCGAGGGCCGCGGCGGCGCGCATGCGGACCCTTCCTTTTTCGATGCTCTCGAGGCCGGCTGGGACGTCGAGGAGGTCGTCGACGTCATCCCCTTTTCCGAGTGCTACGAGAAGTGCTTTATTCTCAAGCGCAAGCCTCGTGGCTGGCTTGGCAGCCTCCTGGGCTGGTGAGATGAATGGCCCGGCCGTTTCCGAAGTGGCACCGTGTGTGTGTGTGTGAATGAAGCGATCTTTTTTAGCAGACTTGACTTTTTTCTTCTCCCATGTTCTCTCTCTCTGTCTCTCGCTCGCTCGCTCGCTCGCTCTCTCTTTGTGTGTGTGTGTGTACGTTGTTTGTTGCGCGCGTGTATGCATGTGACTCCAGGCAGTGGTAGAGCAAGGCAGGGCTCTCGCTGGCGCAATGCACGTGTGTGAGGACGCGCTCACGCGGAGGCCTCAAGCTGCTCGCCCGAGGTAGCCTCGGTCTCTGACTTGGCCGGCGCGGCCGGCGCGGCCTCGCTCTGCGCCACCGGCGCGTCCTCGGACACGGGCTCCTGGGCCGTGGCCGCGGTATTGGGAACCTTATCGTCTGCCGCGGGCTTGACTGTGTCCTCGGCCGCGGGCTTGACAGCTTCCTCGGCCGTGGGCTTGGCGGGCTCAGCCGGCTCGGGCTCGGCGGCGCGCGGCTGCCACGTAAAGACACGAACGTGCACGACCTTGGAGCGCATGCGGCTGTGCTGGTTGCCCAAGTGAAGCGTGAGCTCGCCGTCCTGCGGGGCACGGAAGCTAAAATGCGTGCGCACGTCGGTCGAGTGCGGGTTCCGATCAGGGTTGTCGACGACAATGACCTCGTGGTCGGCCGCGCCGTTCGCCCGGAATTCGGCGCGGTAGTCGATGTCGTGGGACTCGACGGCGACCTGCCACTCGGCCACCTCGCCGGCGCGCACCGGGACGCAGGTGGTCTCGACGCCGCGCGCCGCAATGTGCTTGCGCGCATAGGGGCCGCTACGCTTCTCGGTCTCGTAGCCGAGGCGCGCGCCGTTGGCCTCGACCATGTCATGGAGGCGGCCAAAGACGACGGTGTCGGGCTCTTCATACGTCGTGACGTGGTTGCCCTCGAGTGTGCCGCCGAGAAAGTCCGGCCGCTGGTCCTTGTCAAGGACGGCGGCGAGCGGCGTCTCGAACTGCGAGGGGCCGCCCAGAACGAACATCTTGCGCGCCGTATCGCCCTCCAGAAAGCTGGTGATGAGCTTGAAGGGCGCGCGGAAGAGTGCCGGGCTGTTGGTGAACATGAACATGCTGAGCAGCTCCGGGTAGAGCAGCTGATCGACGGCAGCGGACTTCTTGAAGATGGTGATGACCCTGTACAGCCCGCGCACGCCGTGCAGGCTGAGCCCCTTGAGGTCGTCGATGACCAGGTACTTGTTGATGAGGCGGCCGGCCTTCTTGGTGGCCTCCTTGAAGAGCACCGTCGTCACGTACTCGATCATGGACAGGTGCCAGTGCATGTGCGCGTCCTCGAGGTGCTGCAGATCCCACTCCGTGGCGCCCTCGGGCGGGGAGCTGATCATGTTGTGGATGCCGTCGTTGCTCGCGCCGCCGCGCAGCGTGTACACCGGCCTGCCCAGCTTGTCAAAGCCCGGCAAAAAGCCCTCGTACACGCCGCGGTGGATATGCCGCTGCAGTTCCCTGGACATGGGCCGCTCCAGGATGGTGTCCACTTCGTGCCGCTCCCTGAACTGCAGCGCCTCGTCCATCATGTGCGCGGCCTTGTCCGGGTCGCCATTGCGCGCCCGCAGGAAGCGCACCAGCGTGCTCTCCAGGTACTCCTCGCCGCGCGGCACCGTCAGCGACTTGACCACGTTCGCCTTGGTCCACCTCGACGTCGCCTCCAGCCTCTGCAGCGCCTTGTGCGCGGCGGCGGCCTCCTCAGGGCTCTTGGCCTCCGTCGCCACCTCCGCCGCCAGCGCCTTGTCCACCATGGCCGCCATGCTCGTTGGCGAGCTGCTGCGCTGCCGGGCGCCGCGTCCCTGCGCGCTCGCCTCGCCCGCCTCGCTGCCCTGCGCTGCCTTCGCTGCCGGAATGCACGAATGCCCGCCCTCTCGCCGCCGCCGCGCGTCGCCTGCTCCGCCTCACACAGGCTGAGCAGCGCAGGCACTGCAGGCACTTCTGGCTGCCGAACCTGTCAGAGCAGAGAGACTTGTCAACAATGCCAACCAGGCGCCGCGCTGCGCCGCCGGCGGCCTGCCAGTCGCCCGCGCGGGGGGGCGCTCGCTCCCCTGGTCGCCGCGCCGCGCCTGGCCGCGCCTCGCCGCGCCTGGCCGCGCCTGCCGCGCGAGCGGGGATGGACGACTGCCGGCGCTCCAGTTCTGCGGGAGGCGGAGCTCGCGGCGCTGCGCATGCCGCTGACGACGCTGTTACGCTGACGCAGCGCAGCCTGACGCAGCCTGACGCAGCGCTCCTCGCCGAGGACGGCGGGCTGACCGCGAGCGACGATCTTTCGACTCGACTCAAGAGAAGCTGCTGGCTGCGCGCTCGGTTCCCCGCGGCTCCCTCTGATCGGGCTGCACGGAGGCTGCCCGGAGCGAGGAAGGACTCCAAGGCGAGCGCGAGCGAGACGTGCTCGAGCCTCGCGCCAGTGCCGAGGTCCTCGCGGGCCGGCGCTGCCGGGCAAGCGGCAGGCTGGCAGGCAGCCACGCTGAGCGAGCTAGCGTCGAGGCCAGCGCCTGGCGTCCGGGCGCGTGCACTGGCCTGGCAGCGCGCTTCCAGCTCCTTCCTGCTGAGTGCTCACGCAGCCCGTGCAGAGGATCTGCAGTGTGTGCATGCCGTGACGTCTTGGTCTAGGCAACGAGACGCGCCGCTTCTGCGCGCTGTTGCGCGCTGTTGCGCGCTGCTGCACTCCGATCGACTTGTTCGCAGCTGCGGTGGTGCAACCCGCCGGGGCGCCACGTCGAGAGACGTGCTTCATGTTGCGGGCGGCTGCAGGTGGCGGCTGCCCAGGCGCAGCCAGCAAATGAGGATGCTGACTCACAGCAAGCAGCTGCGCCCTGCGAGCTTGCCGTGAGCTTGCTGCGAGCTTGCTGCAAGCTTGCTGCGAGCTTGCTGCGAGCTTGCTGCGAGCATGCAGCAAGCTTGCTGCGAGCTTGAACGGCAAGGCGCGGGAATAATCGCTCGTGCCGCGAGCTGACCAGGACTTTTACTTTTTGAATGGTACTGCGTGAGCTGCAAGCTTGAGCTGCAAGCTTGCGTTGCTTGCAGCAATGACAGATTTCTTCTTCTTTTTGGTTTACGACGCCAGGCGCGCAAGTTCTCCATCTCCTTTCGCATCTTTGGCGTTTGTCCCGTTGCTGAAACCCAGGATGACCGCTGTCTCCTTGCCCTAGCAAGAGCTAGCTTGAGCATTCCGCACGACGCGACTCCGTCCTATTGCTCAAACTGTTGCCAAGCACGGCACCGGCCGACTCGGCATGAGGACCAGAAGCCAAGCGATTGCCCGCCTATGCCGTCACCATCCTTGCAGCGGCCCATGGTATTGGTTCCGGTACCCTTGAACTCCACCATGAGAACCCATCTGCATGCCAGCGCAGCGCTGGCATTCGCCGCGTGAACCAGGTAGCAAGGGCATCTTCTCCGAGGCGGCCGCCTCGCGTCACGATTGCGTGCACGGAGGCTCACGTGGACTCAATTGTTTTGGTAGGTCACGAAAGGTCAGCGGCCGCCTCGCATCACGATCGCGCGCACGGAGGTTCACGTGGACTCAATTGTTATGGCAGGTCACTGGAAGGTCAGCGGCCGCCTCGCGTCACGATCGCGCGCACGGAGGTTCACGTGGACTCAATTGTTATGGCAGGTCACGGAAGGTCAGCGGCCGCCTCGCATCACGATCGCGCGCACGGAGGTTCACGTGGACTCAATTGTTATGGCAGGTCACTGGAAGGTCAGCGGCCGCCTCGCGTCACGATTGCGTGCACGGAGGCTCACGTGGACTCAATTGTTATGGTAGGTCACGGAAGGTCAGCGGCCGCCTCGCATCACGATCGCGCGCACGGAGGTTCACGTGGACTCACTGTCAATTGTTATGGCAGGTCACTGGAAGGTCAGCGGCCGCCTCGCGTCACGATTGCGCGCACGGAGGCTCACGTGGACTCAATTGTTATGGTAGGTCACTGGAATGTCACGCACGCCCGCGCGATCGATGGGAAGATCATCAGGTCCAAGAACTCGGACCGAGGCAGGTCGACGAGGCCCGCGCCACGACACGAGATTCAGGCTCATGTCGCTCTTGCCGTCATGACTTGTGCTTGTGCGTGCTCTTCGTCCGTCATTATTTCGCACAAGTCACGCGCGCGGCCACATCATGTGTGTCATCTGGGCTGCTTGGCTGGCGCTGTGCGCCAGGCAACTGGCATGTGTCGCTTCTCCCTGCTTGTTGTCCGCGGTCACTTGCGCTTGTTGGAAAGGTTGAGGGAGCGGTATGGCTTGCGCGACTTGGAGGAGCTGGAGCTGGACTGTGTCGGGGAGCCGATGGCATTCCTCGCGAGGTCAGGCTGCCGTGGCTCCGGACCGCTGTTGGATGAGGCGGCGCGCTTGCGGCGGCCGGAGGCGGTGGAGGAGGCCTGACCGCCGGCTGCGGACGAAGCGCCCGACGTGGAGGAGCCAAAGGGCCACCAACGGCGCTTGCTCCGCGTGCCGCTGCGCTGGGACTGGGAGAGCCTGGCGTTCGTGCCGGAGGCGGCGCCAGTCCCGGAGGCGCCAGCGCCAGCGCCGGCGTCGGCGCCGGTGCCATCGTCGAGAGTGGCGTGGTGCGAGAAGTGCAGCGCCGAGGCGGCCGAAGCCTGCTCGCCGGCAGGCGCGCCGTCCTTGGCTCGGCTTGGCCTGACTTCGCTGGCGGAGATCCCCTTGCGGCGCAGCGCCACCTCGTACGGCGTGGCGCCCTTGGACTCCTGCAGGGTGGCGCCGTCAACGCCGTTAATGCTCGCGGCGAGCGCCGAGGCGGTCGCGGTGGCACCGACGAGCGCCTCCTCGCCGTGGCTCCCAATGGACGAGGGTAGGCGGCGACCGCGCCGCTGCAGGTCGGCGCGCGCCGAGGTCTTGGCCTCGGTGAGCTGGTGCGTGACCTGTGCGGGGTCCATGACGCTCTTGTCGATCTGCGTGGTGAGCCGCGTCATGAGCTTGTCGAGCTCGCTGCGCGCGTGCGGGTCGCGCGTCGCGAGCCGACAGGCCGAGTAGTATTTGACGGCGCGGCGCAGATCGCGGCGCGCCTGCTCCATGAGAAACTCGGCGCGCGTCTCGGCGTCCTCCATCTCGGCGCGCATCCAATTGAAGCTCGTGATGGCGTTGTCAGTCTGCCGCTTGATGACCGTGTAGTGGTCGCGCCGTTGGTCGCCGGCAGGTGCATTGTTGTTCTTGACGAAGCGACGGATCGACACCAGGATGTCGCGCTCCGTCTCTGCGTCGCTGGACAGCTCACGCAGCTGCAGCGCCACGCGCTCCGACACCACGGCGGCGCGGCACGCGACAGCGGCCGCCTGCATCTGCTGCTTCGCCAGCTGGTTCTCGTCGCCCAGGTCTGGGCTGGCCGCCTGCTCGGCATTCTTCGCGGCGCGTTCCAGCCGCCGCACCTGCATCGAGAGCGCCTTGTGCGAGGCCATGAGCTCGCGCAAAGCCTCCAGGTCGCCCTTGACGCGCGCGTCCTCAGCGCCCGCGATGTAAAAGGGCGGCGGCGCGCCCCGGACCCCCGCGCCATGGGCATGGCCCGCGCCGCCGCCGCGCGCCCCGTGCGCGCCGTTCGGGTGGTCGTCGTCCGCAAAGAGTCCCTCGCGCCGAAAGTACACCATGGTCCACCACTTGCCGCGCACGATGCTGCGGTGCTTGGTCGACTCCGTGACCAAGGAGACCAGGAGGTAGACGAGGCTGGACCCGATCGTGAGCGCCAGCGGGCTCGTCGCGGTGGCCAGCACCTGAACCGGCTCCGTCCAATACACCCAGGCGCCCAGTGCGGAGAGTGCCAGCAGCACAATGCCGGCCGCCGGCCGCCGCCGGTTGCGGTGCCACACGGCCGTGGGCGAGAGCAGGCGGCGAATCGTCATGGTGAGCGCGAAGAACGAGCACAGCGGCGGCGCCATCGCCACCAGGCTCTCGTACGCCAAAAGCTCCTGCCAGGCCGCCAGCAGGCGCAGGCGGCCCAGCCGGTGAAAGCAGTCCGCCCACCGCAGGCCAGCCACCCGCAGCTGTGCTGGCTCATCGCCGCCGTCAGCGTCACCGCCACGCAGCCAGGCGCACGAGGCCTGCGGCATGCCAAGGCCCACAGCCAGCTCCAGCAGCGCATCTACGCCAAAGAGCGTGACCAGCAGCACGTAGCAGACGTGCGCGGCGTCGACGGCGGGCTCGAGCAGGAAGAGCGCCGTGACGTCGTGCACCAAAATGGCGCCGAGGCCAACCGTGAGGCAGAGGCTGACGCCCGAGGGGCCGAGCAGCTGGTCCGCGTCGAGGCCGGCGTCGCCCGGCACGAGCTGCATCCACTCGCTCATGACGAGCATGCAGGCGCAAAAGCAGGCCGCCGCAATGTGCAGGCGCAGTACATGGTTGCTCTTGAGCGAGAGCGCGCACATGCTCGTAACGATGGTCGCCAGCACGGGCGGCGACTCCGCCGCCCGGTCGCGCAGCGCCGTCACCAGGCACGCGCAGTACAGCACCACGCATGCGGCCGGCGAGTACTTTTGCAGCGTGCGCCTCGCCAGCAGCAGCACGCCCAGCGCCAGCACGACCCAGCCGGCCGCAAACACCAGCCCGCGGCCCGTGCTACCCACTGGCACGCCCAGGGCCCCCGCCAGGGCGCCCACCACGTCCGTGCGCGCCTCTGGCGCGCTCAGCTCGCGCAGCGTCGCCTCCACGTGCAGGTCGGGCAGCTTGCACGTGACCAGCGTCCCGAACGCCAGCGACATGGCCGCAAACAGCATCATCTCATCGCACCGCCCCGTCGCCATGCACAGACACGCCGCCGTCGCGCCCAGGCCCAGCACCCACGCGTCCTCGTCCTGGTACTCGGTCCAGCGCCGCACGGCCGCCGCCAGCTTCGCCGCGCCCCCGGTCGCCGCGTGCTCGCCCATCGCGCCGCCGCCGTCGCCGCCGCCGCCGCCGCCGCCGCCGCCGCCGCCGTCGCCGCCGCCGCTGCTGCCGCTGCCGCCGCCTCGCCTCCGCGCGCGCCGCGCGCCGCCGCCGCCGCCGCCGCCGCGCGCGCGCGCGCCGCGCCGCGCCGCGCCGCGCGAACCTCGGCTCGGGCTCTGCTGCGACAAGTTCAAAGACGAGGACGAGGAGGAGGAGGACGACGAGGAGGACCAGCATGACGACGAGGACGTGAGGAGGATCGGGACCAGGACTAGCACGAGGAACGAGGCGAGGAGATGAGCGCGATGGCGAGGACGAGGACAAGGACTTGGAGGGCGAGGACATGGAGGGCGAGGACATGGAGGGCGAGGACATGGAGGGCGAGGACGAGGAGACGTAGGGCGAGGATCACCAGGGCGAGGACCACCAGGACGAGGACGAGCACGACGACGAGGACATGAGGAGGATGCGGCCCAGGACTAGCACCAGGACCGAGGCGAGGAGTCGAGCGCGACGCCGAGGACGAAGCGAGGACATGGAGGGCGAGGACATGGAGGGCGAGGACAAGGACGAGGAAGACGAGCGCGATGTTACAAGGACGAGAGGATGACAGAGGAAGACGGTCTGCGCGAAGACAGGGACGAGGTCCAGGATAAAAGTCCTCGGACGAGGACAAGGGCGCTTCCGATGTTGTGCGCTCTCCTGCCGAGCGGAGAGGCCTTAGGGGAGCGGCACCTGCCGAGGAGCGAACTACGCAATCTTAGGTCGCCAATCGTTCGTTGTCCTCCTCGTTGCTACCATGAGGAACGGGACGAAGAGAGGGAGACGAGCGAGATGAAGAGGAGGAGGATCACGTGCGCAGCAAGAAAAAGGGCGCCGGGGAGGCGGCCGAACGGGGCGTGATGACTTTGTACATGGAAAAGAGTGGTTTGTGTAAAGTAGGCGCTGTGCGCATCTCAGATGCACGCATGGGGCCGTGTTTGAAGCTTGCAGCAAAGCGCTGAGCGTTCGCAGCCTGCGAATGAATGCCTGACGCGATGTTCTCTGCCAGATTCCGAGTTAAGCTAGATACCAACAGCGACGACGGGACCGAGTGACTGACTGTCTGAGTCGGCGCGTGCTTGCCGCACTTGTCAATCATGGGTCTCGCCAGACACTGGCATTGGCGCGCGCTGAATCTTTCTTGCATGATCAGACAACCCCACAGTTTCAGTGGTCGCCGCACTGGCACTCGTTCTAGGCCCTACACACGACGGAGCGCACTCGTCCTCGGCAACATTATACGCTGCGATGCGTCTGCCGAATGGCTGTGCGACCTCTTCTCCATCTCGGGCACGCTGCAGCACCACCCTCTCCGAGTCCGGGCCACTTCGTTAGGGGTCGGTCAATTCGAGCGTCGCACGGTCAGAGCGGTCCCTCTGTGGCGCCCCAAAGACCGGGCCAGCGCGCGTCTACCGGCACTGGCAGGCCCTAGCAGCCCTACTAGGCTAGCAAGGCCCTCTGATGTTCCTGGTCCGCGCTTTACTGTTAGAGTGAGCGCGAGTGAGTGGCGAGTGCTGATGAGTGTGATGAGTGCCAATGTGTCCGTTCACGACGTGTGTACCATCTGAGCCTGAGCTCGAACTTGAACGGCGCACGGCGCGCGCGTGTCGCGCGCATGTCTGCGCGCGTCTGCAGGCCATCTGCAGCCGCCTGCACGCGGCTTCTGCGTGCTTGCGAGCAACAGCTCGAGAATCGATACACGGGCACGGCGTCTGGCGCGCGCTCCGCGTGCGCGCTCTTCACGCAGCCGCCGAAAAGGGGCACCATGGCGTCGAAGCGCATCGTGTTCGGATACGACGACGCGGAGTGGGCAACGACGACCGGTGCGCAGCTGGAGGCGAGCCGCGACAGCATCCGCATGCATGGCGCGGAGCACTTTACGGAAAAGGTGAACCCGGACAACAAGACGGTGCATTGGTCGTTTGGCACGGACACCCCATCGTACTCGACGAGCAGCGGGCAGCCGGACCCGCGGCTCTCGGGCGAGCCGCCCGTGCAGATCAACCGCGGCAACAAGCAAAAGAAGGCGAACTTCGTGCTGGGCTATGATGCGCCCGAGTACTCCCGCGCGCAGGGCCCGAGCTTTGAGGAGATGGTGCACCACACGAACAAGTTCGTTGAGGAGAACAAAGAGGTGAAGCGGTCGTCGCGGAGCAACATCATCTGGGGCTACGAAAAGGGCGCGGAGCACAGCGAGGCACAAGTCGCCTTCTCGAACCCGGGCCACAGCCAGGAGGAGCGCCGCGCCGAGAAGGCGCGCATCCGCGCCTTCGTCGACACACTCAAGACCACGGCGGTCACCTTCGGCGTCGAGCCGAGCTCATACTCGACCACGAATCGCTTCCCTGGCCACGACGTCACGCAGCGCCCGCCGCCCAGCCTGCAGAGCACCAAGGAGGCTCAGCAGAAGTCCAACATCGTCTTCGGCTACGACTGATTGTGCCTCACGACCTTTTCTTATTCCGCGATGAACTTCTTTCCTTCTGTGCTTGCGATCCCTCACTCACCCTGCCCGCCACTGCAGCAGCAGACGTACCTCATCGACTTGGAGAACGTGGTCGCGCCGCGAGTCTCGCTCGCCACGTGCCTTCGCGGCGCCTCAGCTCTGGGGCTCGCGACGAGTCTGGCGCCACCGGGGCCGAGCCCGTCTGGGCTTGAGAGCTCTCGAGCGCTTGCGGGAGCTTGCGAGAGCTCGCGGGAGCTTGAGAGCACCGTGTCGCATCGTGTGGTAGGCGGCGCCGTTCTCGAGGGAGCCCAGGACGAAGCTGCTCTTCATGCTCTTCACGATGAAGCCTCCGCGACCCGGCAGAACCTGAACCGCGAGGGTCGCGGGGCGGTTGGCGCGCGGGCCGCGGCAGGCAGGCAGGCGGCGGGCGCGCGGGCGGGCAGGCAGGCGGGCGCGCAGGATGCAGCTGACGTTCTCCGGCCCGGACGGGCGCGTGGAGTCGCTGGAGTTGGCCGGGTCCATGGAGCTGGGCGAGGTCCGCGGCATCGTGGAGGCGCTCCTGGGCGTGCCGGCAGACCGCCAGGCGCTCGCGGTGGGCGGCCGCGTGCTGCCGCGCGAAGGCACGCTGGCGGACGCAGGCGTGCAGTCCAGCGACCTGGTGCTGGTCCGCGACGCGCAGCAGGCGCAGCAGCAGGCGCAGCAACAGCGGCCAGGGCAGGGCCAGCAGCAGCAGCAGCAGCAGCAGCAGCTGCAGCAGCTGCAGCAGCAGCAGGCGGCGCGGCCGCCGACGGCGGCGGGCGCCGGCGCGGCCGCGGCGGCCAGCGCCGGGCCAGTTTACTGGGAGGGCATGGCGGTGGATGACGTGTTCGCGCACAACCAGAACCCGACTCACGTGGTGGAGATCGTGCAGGCGCACCCGAAGCTGCTGCAGGAGCTCAACTTCCACAACGCAGAGCTTGCTGCCAAGCTGCGCGGCGACAAGGCAACGGCGGTGCGCGAGCTGCGCATGTTTCTGATGCTGAACGCCACGACGTCGACGCTCAAGAAGCTGACGTCCGAGAAGAAGGACCAAGAGATGGAGGCGCGCCTGCACGCCAACCCGATGGACGAGGAGGCGAACAAGTACTTTGGCGAGAAGATTCAGGATCAGCGCATCCAGGAGCAGTACACGCAGATGATGCAGTACTATCCGGAGTCGCTCTCGCGCGTGCTGATGCTGTACATCGAGATCGAGATCAACGGCGTGGCGCTGCAGGCCTTTGTGGACAGCGGCGCGCAGTCCTCGGTCATGAGCGGGCGGTGCGCCGAGAAGTGCAACTTGACCAAGGACATTGACAAGCGCTTTGCCGGCCAAGTGGTCGGCGTCGGCACCGGCCGCACACTTGGCCGCGTGCACCTGGCCATGTGCAAGATCGGCTCGGATAACTTCACCATCACGCTCACTGTCATGGACGACTCGCAGGGCCTGGGCGACTCCAATATGGAGATGCTGCTGGGCCTCGACATGCTCAAGCGCCACCGTTGCAGTATTGACCTGGCGGAGGGCAAGCTGTACTTTGAGGGCGCTTCGGGCCGTGTCTCCACGCCCTTTCTGCACGAGAAGGACCTTCCGGAGAGCAAGGGTGGCACGCTCGGCTATAACCCGAACAAGCAGCCCAATGACGCGGACAACGCCAACGCCGACGCCAAGTCTTGAATTTTCGCGCAGCGTGACTTTTTCAATCGTGCTCGTAGACCCGGCAACGAAAATTTAGTCCTCATACTATAAAGCACGCTTGCGCCCGCGCTATTGCCTCCAGCTAGCTAGCCTGGCAGCTCGATGTTCTCGACATGTTAAGGTTGCGCGAGTGGTATGGTATGATGAGGGCACTTCGGCGCCAGCACAGCTGTCCAGCCGTTCCACGCGGAGAGGCCCGGGCTTCCCGGCGAGCCAGAGGTATGAGCAACTAGCTCGCCAGGGCGCAGGTCAAACAAAGCCGAAAACATAAGTGCGTGTGTTTTCTGATTCTGATGTGTTTTACCGTAGACTTGTCGCTCAGCTCGCGCTTCTTCAAAATTCAGAGCTTGGCCTCACTGCTAGCGTCCAGCTCAGACGGGTCGACCACGCAAACGCGGCCCACGACGCGGCGGTCCATGAGGCAGGCGTACGCGGACCGCACACCCTCCGTGGTGAGCGGAAATTGAAAGGAAACGTGCGGCTTAAGCCAACCCATGTTCGCGTAGTGAGTCAGGCGCGCACGGCGTGGGCCCGAGATGGTGTTGGCCGAGTCTGGGATGTGCTCCAGAATGCCGCCGGCGCGGCAACCCATGACCGTGAGGCACTTGATGAGCACGTAGTTGGCCGGGATGCGAGGACGCTCGCCGCTGGTGAAGCCCACCACCAGCACGCGCGCGCAAAAGGCCGTGGAGCGCAGCGCCTGGTCAAAGATCTTTCCGCCCACCGTGTCGAAAACCAACGAGGCGCCCTTGCCGCCCGTGAGCTGCTTGACGTGCTCGCTGAACTTGGGTTCCTTCGAGTAGTTAATGACGTGGTCGGCGCCGCCCACACGGCGCACGGTCTCGAGCTTGTCATCCGAGCCGCCCAGCGCGATGACGGTGCACCCGAAGACGCGCTTGGCCATCTGGACGGCCGCCAGGCCCATGCCGCCCGTCGCGCCCGACACCAAGAGAACGTCGTCCTCCTGGATCTGACCGCGCTCCACCAGACAGTGGAAGGCGGTCTCGTATCCGATGCGGAAGGCGGCCGCCTCCGCGAAGCTGAGCGAGGGCGGCATCAGCACGCACTGCAGGTCCTTGACGATCGTGTGCGTCGCGAGCCCGTTGCCCGAGGCCATGATCATCACCTTGGCGCCCACGACCAGCCCCTCGCCGCGGGCATTAGCGCCGACGCGTTCCACGACGCCCGAGACCTCCAGCCCCGGCGTGTACGGGAACTCCTGCTTGTGCTGGTACCCGTTGGTCGTCTGCAGCAGGTCCGGGAAGTTGATGCAGCACCCCATCACGCGGACAAGCACCTCATCGTCCGCCAGCTCGCGCGTCTGGAGCCCGCGATCATCCGCCACAACCTCCATCTGCTCCAGCGCCTTCTCAAAGCTCTCCGACGCCGCGTGCACCACCGCGCGGCTCATGATGGCGCCGAGCGAGCCGCCGCCGCCCTGACTCGACTCGACCCGACCCGACGCGACGCGACGCGACGCGGCGCGACAAGACACGACGCGACGCGACGCGAGCGAGGGCTGGCGCGTTGGGTCTCGGCCGCCTGCGCTTGAAGCTCGAATGCTCGTTCGCTCGGCCGATCGATCTAGACGAGCAGCAGATCAGCGAGTCCGCCGCCGGGTTGGTCGGACCGCCCCCGCCTGTAGCTAGCTAGCGAGCGACCTGGAGCGCGCCAAAGGGCGCTCGCGTTGCGCATGCCGCGCCCGCTCTCGGGGGTTGCTTCGCATTGCGTTGCGTTGCTCATGCCGCGCCGCGCGTTGTGCCAATCCCATCCGAGTCATGCTCGCAGGGGTGGTCACGCGCGCCGAAGAGACATTGATTGGACCATTGTAGTTGATGCTCCGGCTCAAACGCGCTCCAGATCGACCTTGAGAGGTCCGCGCGCGAAGCCGTGCCAGCTCATGCAAGCAGAGCCTAGCAGAGCAGCGCCCGGTGTTTGACGCGGTCGCGGTGCGTGTCAGCGGAGCGTGAGCGAAGCGAGCAAGCAGAACCCGAACGCAGTCGACCTTGAAGTCTTCGCAGGAGATCAAATGGTATGAAGCACGGGCTGAGGCTGTCGGCACGAAGCACGAGCTGAGGCCATCGGTGAAGCGCTCTACAGGACATGCGGTACAAGCATGACTCGGAGTCGATGCTGGCCTACGTCGGGCCCCGAACCTGCCCGAGGTCAATACTCGCAATGAGCCACTCAAAAGAGAGCAGACACGCTGCGTGCAGGTGGTTCCTCCCTTCGCCAGTGCACTGTCATCGTGGTCAGCTTCTCGCCCAACGGCGTCAACACCCGCTCGGCATGCCTAACCTGAGACGACGCAAGCGAGCGAAGGCGATGGTTGATCTGACGCCCAACGAGCCCAAGCAAAGAAGATGCTTCCGCCCTGAATGCGCGCCCAACCCGAACGTCCCAGTATGCCGATGCTCGACTAGTAGCTTCTCGCGATGTCCGAGTCGTCCCTCCACATTCCTCGAGTCCAGCTCGTGGCACGGTGGCAGGGAAGGGGAACCTCGCCGTTGCGTTCTCTGTGCTTACTGTCAGTGAGCAGCCGTTCGACGCCGGACCTCGACGACGGTCCGGAGTGCGACCTTGGCAGCGCGACCGTGGACGCAAGCCAGGTCCGACCTCTTGTACCACTCCTGTGCAGCAGCCAATCTCAGCTCGGCCAGCCTGCGCAGGGACAGACAGACCAAACCACGAAGCGAGCGAGAGCCTGAGCTGAGCGAGTGCGAGCCTCGCGCGCGCCTCGCCCCGCTTCGCTTCGCTCGCTTGCTCGCTTGCTCGCTAGACTCACCTCGCTTGCGCGCCGCCATGGGCGAGGAGGACGAGATGACCGGCATGGATCAGCGCGTGGAGGAGCTGTGGCAAAAGCTGCAGCAAAAGCAGGGCATCGACCCGAGGTACAAGGCAGAGTTCATGCGGCCGATCCTGGCCGGCATGGCCTTCATGATGGCGGACCTGCCAGACGTCAAGACGCGCGAGGAGCTGCTGGAGCGGCGGGCCGAGGCGATGCAAGGCCTCGTCCAGGCCGTGAGGCGAATGCCCAAGCCGGCGCGGCCGCTGCCCGAGGTGCGCGCGCTCTGGAGCATGGACGGCCTGGAGAGGACCAAGGAGGTCATCCGCACCGCGGAGGACGGCATCGACCTCACGCTGTCGGTGATCCGGCCGGTCGGCGCCAGCGCGCCGCCCGGCCCGCTGCCCTGCGTCATGTACATCCACGGCGGCGGCATGGCCACCAACAGCGCGTTCAGCCCGGAGTACCAGGTGATGGGGCGCATCCTGGCCAAGCAGGGTGTCGTGGTGGTGTTGCCGGACTTTCGCAACTGCGAGATCCCGCACGCGTCGCAGCCGGAGCCGGCGCCCTTCCCGGCTGGCCTCAACGACTGCTACAGCGCGCTGCAGTGGATCCACGAGAACAAGGCGCGCCTCGGCGTCGACGACCGCATCCTGGTCTCCGGTGAGAGCGGTGGCGGCAATCTGACGCTAGCTGTCACGCTCAAGGCCCTCCGCGAGGGTCGCGAGGACCTTGTGCGCCACGGCATCTTTGCCATGTGCCCCTACATTGCTGGCCGCTGGCCGCAGGACGAGCGTGACAGCGCCACGCTCGGCACGAGCCACCTGGACTCGGAAAACAACCACATCTTCCTCTCCATGCCTCGCGGCACCGGCGTCAGCACGGCGGCGCTCGGCTACGGCGCGCAGGCCTTTCTGGACAAGAACCCCCTCGCGTGGCCGTCCTTCGCGTCCGACGCGGACCTGCGCCGCTTCCCTCGCACGCATATTCAGGTCAACGAGTTCGACCCGCTTCGCGACGAGGGTCTCAAGTTTTACCGGCGCCTCGCCGCCGCCGGTGCTCGCGTCACCTGCAAGCAGGTCCACGGCAGCATCCACGGCGCCGAGCTTATGGTCAACCTCACGCCCGAGCTCACGCTCGACGCCTGCGCCTCCATCGCAGCCATGGCCCGCTCGCGGCCCCTTGCGGCGCCTGCCTCCAGCCTTTGACCGTGATCTAAAGTAGTTCTTACCTTATAGCTCACTGCTCAGCCCATGAGCGTCGAAGCCAATGCTGTAGTAGTACCACTCAGGCTCGCCATTGCTCAGGCTCGCCATGGTCGCCGTGCTGCGTGTTGTGTCGTGCCGCTGCTAGCTAGCCTACGCTAGCTACCTTCAACTGTCCTAACAAGCTTAGTGCCTGGGCGAGTGCATCTTGTCCAACACTGGAGCGATTGCGCAAGGCTGCTGCCAAAGGTTGCGTTCCGGCCGGAAACGCGAGCCAAGCCTGAGCAGCCGCTGCACCGTAGATCGAACGCAGGCTGCAGTGCAAAGCTTACTGCCGTGCAGTGAATCGCCGTGCTCGCTCGCTCGCGCCGCCCGCCCACCAGTCCGAGTTACGGCCACCACACAGAAGATCGAGCGGCACGTGCCGCAGCCGGACCACGCGCTGTTGGAGCTGGGCGCCGCGACGCAGCCTGCCAGTGATGCGAGCAGCCAGCCTGAGCCGCGGCAGGGCGCCGCGGTGAGGTCAGCCACTGCAGGCGGCGCCGCCGCGACGGGCCGCGACGCGACCGTGACGGCCAGACCGTCGTGCACGCGGCGCTGGCCAAGATTGGCTCGGCTTGTCGACACGCGAGCGTGGGCGAAAGGGTGGGGGGCTCGCAGGCGGGCCGCACTCGGGTCGATCGTGCATCGGCGGCCGAGCGACGCCGGCGGCTCCAACTCGTCCACTGGCACCGGGCCGGCCGGACAGTGTCTGGCAGTGGCAGTGCCACAGGCACGGCGGGCGGCGGCCTGCAGACCCGAAACGGCGAAGCAACAACGCTCTGACTGAGTAGTAGCTCCACGCGAATGGGGTTCTTCCGCAAGTCGACGGCAGCCAAGAAGGCCGCGGCGACGAGCGCGAGCGCGGGCAAGGAAGAGGCGGCGGCGAGCGCGGAAATGGCGGCCAAGGAGCAGGAGCAGGATGACGTGGTGGACGCCGAGACGCGTGGGCTGATCGAGTGGCAGTGGCGGCGGCTGCTGGACGACCCGCGCGTGGACCCGCGCTTCAAGGGCGACTTCATGCGGCCCTTCGTCGTGGCCGGCGTGTGCATGCTGGACGACCGCGGGGAGACCAAGACGCGCGAGGAACTGCTGGCCAAGCGCATGCAGGGCCTCGGGTATCTGGGCGCCGTGCTCACCAAGGAGGGCGTGGGTCCGCCCCTGCCGGAGAGCGCGGCGCGGCTGGCCAACGAGGACGGCCTGGTGTGCACCAGGGAGACGATCGAATCGCAGCCGGAGGGCAACTCCATCGCGCTGTCCATCATCCGCCCGGACCACGACGCCGACGAGCCCCGTCCCTGTGTGGTGTATCTTCATGGCGGCGGCATGGCGAGCAACTCGGCCTTCGACCCGAACTACCAGAACATCGCCAAGATCCTCGCCAAGCACGGCGTTGTGGTCGTGCTTCCGGACTTTACCAACTGCGAGGTGCCCACGGCGACGAACCCGCGCACCGCGCCTTTCCCGGCGGGCCTCAACGACTGCTACAGTGCGCTGGAGTGGGTGCACGACCACAAGGAGGACCTCGGCATCGATGACCGCATCGTGGTGGCCGGCGAGAGCGGCGGTGGCAACCTCACGCTCACGGTCGCCCTCAAGGCCATCCGCGAGGGCCGCCGCGACCTCGTGCGCCACGGTCTCTATGCCATGTGCCCCTACATTGCGGGCCGCTGGCCGCAGGACGTCTCCAACGACGGCATTCTCGGCGTCAGCCACCTCGACTCGGAGAACAACGGTCTCTTCTTGCGCATGACCGCCGGCCTCAACGCCGCCATCGGCTACGGCCTCGAGGCGTACGAGGCCAAGAATGCGCTCGCCTGGCCCGTCTTCGCCACGGACGAGGACCTCGCGCAGTTTCCGCGCACCGTCATCCAGGTCGGCGAGTTCGACCCGCTGCGCGACGAGGGCGTCAACTTCTTCCGCCGCCTCGCCGCAGCCGGCGCGCCCGCCACCTGCAAGCAGCTCCAGGGCGCGTTGCATGGCGCCGAGATCATGCTCGCCGCTGTCCCGGAGATCGTTCTGGACACCTGCTCTTCACTTGCCACGCTCGCCAAGAACCCCTGCCTCGAGGACCGCGAGTGAGTGGGAGCAGCATAACTTCATTCCAAGGCATTACAAGGACCAAACTTCGTTTACTGTGTCCCGTTGTGTATTTCAAACAAACAAGAAGGCCCTGCAGGAGAAAAGGACTTGGACTCCAAAAGGGGGTGAGGGGGGGACGGCGAATTCTGCGTCGTGATCGATGGTTAGTTGATCGCTTGTGTGAGTGTGTGCGTAGAGCAGTCGGAGCCGGCACGCGTGCTTCAGTCTCAGCATTTTCAGTGTGTTGTTTCCTCCTCACTGATTCTTCAGACAGGGATAACTAGATTAAAAGATAGCATCATGGACCGCAAGAGCACGCGCGCCTTTCCCCCTCTCACCCAATCTCACCCAATCTCACAACTCACCCGTCATTCCTCTTTTCGAGTTCACGCCTCGTCGCGGCTCGACGGAGGCGCCGCGAGGTTGCGCAGCGTGTCCCAGGTGCGGCGCTCCACGGTGGCGGACTCCTCGAAGGCCGCACGCGAGTTGGCCGTCGCGTACATGCGGTCCTCGATCCTGCGCACGAGCATGTCCAGCGTCGAGCTGTGGATGCCGGCGATCGCCGACGAGCTCTGCAGCGCCCTGCGCACGCCCGACCGCACGCGCGACCGCAGCCGCCGGTCGCTGCGCGCGTCGCGCCAGTCGCCGCCGTGCGACTTGCCCTCCTCCTCGGCGCGCTCCGTCGCCACGGCCGCGCGCATCGCCTCCGTGTGCTCGTCCACGCGGTGCATGCCGCTGCGCGCTGCGGAGACGGCACCGCGTGCGTGGCGCTCGCGTCCTCGTGCTCGCGCTCTGCCGCCGCGCGCGCGGGCGAGCGCCGGGCGTTCTCCCGCGCCATCGCGGCGGCGGCCCTCTTGGCGCTCTCGGGCCGCAGGGCGGCGCGCCCCGCCAGGCCGTCGCCTGCCTGCCTGCCTCAGCCGGCGCCGCGCGTCGCCATGGCGACGAGTCTCCGGCCTGGCGCCCTGGCCTCGGCTTGGGTTGGGTGATTGGTTTCCGTCGATCGATCGATCGATCGATTGATTGGAGTCGTGGCTGTGACGTCCTGTGGCTGTCCTGTGGCTGCGGACGTTCGCCTCTGTCCGCAGGATCGCGGGGCTTTCGGGGCAAAGTCTTCGTGGCCAAGTTGAAGTCGCGCCAAGTCTGACATGTGAGCGCGCGCCTGCGCTTGATTCGCTCGGTTACATCTTGCATCTTCATCTTGCATCTTGTTTGGTACCTAGGAACCCTACCCCACAAGGTTGGTTGCGGTTGGTTCTCTCTCGCTTTGTCCGAGTCCGTAGCTGAGATGAGCTGAGAAGCGGCGCAGGCTGTAGCAGAGTCAACGGCGACCGCGTGGTGCTCGAGCGCAGGCTCTAGTACATCATCATATCATCGGAGCTGGAGCAGAGTCGAAGGCGACCGCGTGGTGCTCGAGCTTGCAGTAGTAGGCGGCACTGCGTCGTCATCAGCGCATGCTTCATCGTGCTGCAGGCTGGCGACGTAGGCGTCGTTTTGGGTCAAGTCCCCCTCGCTCGAAGTTCGAGCAGAAGCAGGCTCGGAGCCGCTGTAGGTGATGCCATCGGCGCTGCTCGTGGAGGAGTTCGGCTCAAAATGAAGGTCGCTCGCCTCGAAGTCCACGTCCGCGTCCGAGGGGCAG
Source organism: Thraustochytrium sp. TN22 (assembly GCA_013306675.1). Classification (NCBI taxonomy): domain Eukaryota; class Bigyra; order Thraustochytrida; family Thraustochytriidae; genus Thraustochytrium; species Thraustochytrium sp. TN22. The sequence goes on along the minus strand of JABLUY010000174.1, from coordinate 15,779 downwards.
GGGTCGCATGACAGGTCGGTGCCGGCGCGCGACTCGGCGCGAGACTCGGCGCGAGACTCGGCGCGAGACTCGGCACCAGCCTCGCCGACAGCCTCGCCGAGGTGGTCGTCAGCGCCAGACTCAATGCCGGACTCGGAGCCACAGGACGAGACCGCCATCTCCCATTCGTTCATGTTTTGAGGGTTGACTGCGTTCTCCAAAGCGTTGGCCTTGGCCTGGCCAATGACCTGGTCGTAGGCGCGGAGCAGCGCGGAATAGTCGGCGCCGGTCATTTGGAGCACGGCTACTGGCGCGGTGAGCGCCACGCAGCAGCCGGGGCGCGTGACAGCATGGTAAACGTGCTTGAGGTGGAAGACCGCGACCGTCGCGATGCAACCCTCGGCGAGGTCTGCGACGAGTGTTTGGTAGGAGACATCACGCAGCACAAAGTACTGGCCGGCCAGGCCGTGGTAAAGGCCAACGAGGAAGTAGAGCACGAGCGCCACGAGGCCGACGCGCGCCCCACGCCGCAGCACAAAGGTGGGCAGCGCATCACAGAAGATGGCGTTGGCCACCACCGGCATGCAGGCAAACACCGACACGAGCCGCAGTGGCGACATGATCAATAGTGTGATCACTGTGCCCGTGAAGTGCAGGAGCAAGACGAAGCGCGTCTCGAGCTGCCTGCAAAGCAGGCGGGCGACGTCCGCCTCGATGAGCACCGTGGTACCAAGCGCAGAGAGCGCGGTACACACGATCTCGACACCCAGCAGCTTGGCCGCGAGCGCCTCGTCCGCTTCGCTCAGGATCATGAGCATGAGCGTGATGCTGGCCGCCGAGGTGAGTGCCATGAGGAGTCCTGCTCCAGGGACGTAGCGGTGGATCCAGAGCGAAGCACGCGGCAAAAAGTTACCGCAGAAGGCGCGGAGCACGGACCGGCGCATGCGCACTCTGCGTGCTGACGCACAGGAGAACATGGCCAGGCAGCTGGCCTGCGGGCGCTCGATGCCATCCCGTGGCTGCGCCGCCTCCGTCGCCGAGACGACGGAGCGCTTGCTGAGGATGAGCCCGTTCGACACCCGCATGCGATGCTTGTGCAGACGCACCTGTGTCTGGAAGCGGGAGAGCTGTCCCTGGCTCATGCGCACGTACTGCATGGGCGCCTGGTACATGGCCATGCGCAGCGGCCGCCGCCGGATGGAGTCCCACATGGTAAGCATGAAGAAGGCGGCGTTGCCGGCGAAGACCAGAATCTTCCCGCGAATCGACATGGAGACGACGCCAACGATCTCGATGCGGGCCTCTTTGGACGTTCCCATGGCACCGAAGGCGAAGCCGGCGCCCTCGGCGAGAAACATAAAGGCAAAGGCCAAGCAGTACGGAGCGGTCCGCTTCCGCAGGTGGTACGGCAGGGCGTCCAGAAAGGGCGCCACTGTGGCGGTCAAAAAGATCAAAGCGCCCACCTGCAGGCCCGGTGCTCCCTGGCAGAGAGTCATGATGGACCCCATAAAGACAGTCATGTTGCCCAGGGTGAAAATTACGCGAAAGGTGGAGAAGAGCGGGTCCAGCAGGTCGACGCGGAATGCGAGCACCGGTCGAAGGGTGAGCAAGACGCTTAGCGCCGCCACGAAGGCGGCCGCAGTCTGCTCCTGCCGGTACACGAGCATCACGTGCACAAAGGAAAAGAGCACGAAGGCGGCGAAGCGCATGGCTGCAGCCTTCGGACCGCTTGAGGAATACGCAAGTCTGTTGGTGGCCACGACCCGAGCGACTGTGCGCGACTCACGGATGCGTCGTGGCCTGCATGCCGGGATGAGGTAGCGCACCGCGCGCTCCTCGCTGAAGACCTCGCTGCTAAAGGAGTTGTCGTCACGGTGTCTTGCGATCGAGCTCTTCACCGCGGACGAAGACTTGCTCATCGCTCGGCTCAGCGGCGCCACGGTTGCACTGGCAAGGAGCATGATGGCATCTGGCGACGGGTCGGCGTCCTTTGACGCGACCAGCTCGTCTCGCCTCGCCTCGCCACAGCTCGGCTCGGCTCGGCTTGGCTCGGCTGGTCCTTGGCCCACCCGCTTGACGACCGTCGCCTACGCCACCCTGACCACTGGCGCGGCCAGTCAGGCGGCCCTGAACCTGATCTGCGGCCTGCGCCAGTCTCGATCGTCTCGTCCCGCTGGGGCTTCCAGCTCGCAGCGAGTGCAATCGGACTTCAAAGCACCCGCTCACGGATTGGTGCGTCTCGACAGAAACTCCACCCTCAAGTAAAGTCCTCTGCTAACAAAAGGACGGCCGTAGTCCTTTCCCCTGTAACCCCTGTTGGTCGGGAGACAGGTCGGCCACCCTAGCTGCCCTGCCTCCGCGTTCTCGGACTTCACCAGGCAGATTTTGCTCGAGAGGCTTCATTCATCACACTCAAGCTGACTCGGAGCAGCAATAAAACAGGTCACGTTCCGCGGGGCGCTCCGAGTATGAGTGTCGTTGGCGGCGGCCGAGATGAAGATGACCTTCGACTCCGAGTTCCAGCCACGTACGCGTTGGAATAATAGGCTCCCGCCGCGCGGCCCGACGGGGGCGGCCCGGCCCGTGGCGGCCCGGTTCGCGTCGGGCCTTCTCTTGCCCGCAGAAGGTGACTTTGCACCGTCAGGCTTGGAGCAAACGGCTCCGCTGGGCCCGCACCGACCGACTTGAGCTGGCCTCGTGTCTTGCTTGAGACTCGGAGTGCCAATGCAGTGCAGTGTCAGTGCCGGTGCGCCCTTCCGCCACCAGGGTCCAGGGCGCAGTTTTGGCGTTTCAATTTTTGTAAGAAGTGAAGGCAAGACAAGCAAGACAAGCATTGCTGCCATTGGACAGCAATTCGCATCGAGGTGGTGGGGCCTCCAAGTTCCACCCCGATCCTTCGGTGGCGGACGAGGTTGGCATGCCATGTGAAGCTGCTTTCTCCGAAGCACCGCGCGGCGCACGCAATGCGAGCCCTTAGCGAGCCCTTAGGCTCCCTTTGCGTGCAACCCCTCGCAGCGCAGGGGTCGCGCACTCGAGCTCCGATTCCGATCGCATCGATACTCGAAGAATCAATCGACTCACCACTGTCACCAGGGGGAGCCAGGACGAGTGTGCGGGTGTCAGAGCGATGCGCCTCGGCGCCAACGGTCACTCCCCGCTGGTCCCGGCCACTCCGAGTCGGCTCCGGATCCGGTCGCGTTATAGCGGCGGCGACGGCGAACCCGTCCAACGGGCAAGTCTTTCGTTCGACTTGGAGGTGTCGAGAGAAAATGCTCGAGAACGCGGTGTGCGCATCGGCGCGCATCGCGAGGCAATGCGAGGCAATGCGAGCGTGGTACATATAGTTAAAAGTCACTTGAAGGCGAGCCGTGTGCGAGCCGGCCGAGCTGGCACGGCACGTGTGCGCGCTGAGACCTCGCAGCGGCGGCAGCGGGGCCGGCGGTGGCGGCGGCTCCAGCGCAAGCTCATTGGGCACGAGGGCAATCACTTGCTGCCTGGCCTACCTCAAGAGCCTGTCTGCCTACCTGCCAGTGCCCGCCTGCAACCGCGCTGCGCGGGAGGCGTGACCGGGTTTGCTCTTGCGCGACAAAAAAAATCAGGATGGCGAGCGCGGCCACGGAGGCCGCCAGCGAGCCGGCCGAGCTGGCGTACTGCGTGGACATCCTCACTGGCGGCTTCGTGCAGTCGTACGTGGACTTCTTCTACCTTGTACACAAGGATGACCGTGCGGACGACAGCGGCGAAGTCGTGGAGGAATCCAAGCTTGCGAGCGGCGGGCCGGAGGCATCGCCATCCAGGCCAGGTAGTGCCGCGGGAGCGTCGTCGCCAGTCGCCACAGGCGGCCTGGACCTCGCTTTCGTGCAGGAGAAGCTGACGAGCGCGGAGAAGGCGCGCCGCGGCGGCGCGCCAACCCTTGTGTTCGAGAACTACCGCGACCTGGCGGTCGCCTTTGGCGAGCAGGGCGACCCCGCGACCAGCACTGTCTTTCTCGAGAAGTGTCTCAAGATCTCGCAGCTCGTCGAGGACACGGGCTCGGAGAAAGAGGCACGCTTCCGCCTTGGCGTGACTTTGCAACAGCTGGCCGGCCGCACGGCGCAGGCCATCGAGCACCTCGAGCGCCTGCTGGAGCTCGCGGACCAGACCAGCGACCAGGACGCCACGGAGCGCGCGCGCAAGCAGCTGGCCATCGTCTACGACAAGCGAGCCGCGGAGCTCGAGGCGCTGCCCACGAGCACGCCCCGCGACCGCGACGACATCGTCGACTACTTGGAGCGCGTCGTTCGCCTCGCCACCGAGGAGCGCAACGCATCCGCCAAGGCGCACGCCAACGCCCGCTTGGGCCGCGCTTTCAACGCGCTCGCCAAGCCGGAGCGCGCCGTGGTCGCGCTGGCGCAGAGTCTCGACTTCTTTGACAAGGCCGGCAAGCTCTCTGACAAGGGCCGCGTCTGCGAGCTGCTGGCCGAGGCGTACCTGCAGATGGAAGCCAAGGCCGACAAGGCCGTGGAGTACCTGCAGCAGGGCCTGGAAATCGCGCAGCAGACGCACAACCCGGTCATGGAGGCCTCCGCCTGCCGCCGCCTCGGCCTGGTGCACTCCGAGGCCGGCAACTACGACACGGCCGTCTCGTTCTTCGAGAAGAACTTCTCGCTCGTCCGCAAGCACCAGAGTAGCGAGAATCGCACCATTGACGACGCTCGCGTGCTTCTCGGCCTGGCCATGCGCAACGCGCGCCGCCACGACCTCTTGCACATGGTGCAGGCCGACCTGCCTGCGCTCCTGGACTGGCGCGTGCGGCGCGAGTTCCCTGCCTTTCGCGTGACTGTCTCGTCTTCTTCATGAACCGTCGAGGTGCGCGTCAGATGAGCCAGCAAACCTGATCTGGTCGGCCGAGGTTATGTGCCCTTGTCGCCGTTTTGTGTGTGTTCGTATGTGTGTAGGTGGTACTACCGTAGCATAAAAAAAGAAGAACCGACCACTGGCAATGTCCATGTCCATGCTTTCTTTCACCATGACCAGCATCGCGCGCGCCCTTGCGCGTGCGTGCGAGCAGGCGCGCGGCAGCTTCGAGGGCGGGCGGGCGTGCTTGGCGCGGCTAGACCCCGCAAATCCGTTTCTGCCGCGCGTGTGAGGACACATGATCAATCATCACGGTACAGTGTCCGTGTCACTTACAGTCACTCGCGCGGGCGCTCAGCACACGCCGTAATGCCGGCACACGGGTCAATGGTGAACGAAGCGAGCAAATCACATGTACGACGGTAGCTGACTTCAGCGAAGCGCTCGGAGGGACGACCGTATGGCGACGCGTGAGCGACGAGCCTCGCTGCAGATGCTCCTGTCCGGCGGCGACGCGTCGCTCATGGCGCTGCACGCGGTGGACGGCCCGAACGCCGCGAGCCGCCTGCCGGACGGCTGGAAGGAGGTGGAGTCCGCGTCGAGGCCGGGCAAGATGGCCTACGAGAACGAGCTCACCGGAGAACGCGTCGCGTACAGACCAACCACGGCGGCCGCGGTGAGCAATGCGCAGAGTTGCTTCACGGTCGTCGTGCAGCTGTGCCAGGGCCCAAGCATGGAGCTGCGCTGTGGCGCTGGCGAGCAGAGCGTGCGATGGCTCGTGCAAGCGGCATGTCAGCGCAACGAGGAGCGTCTCCAGCCCCACGGTCGGCTGCGGCAGCATGACCGCCTCTCCAAGGGCGCACCGCGCATCGCGCCGCGCCTCCTCTCGGCGGCCACGGAGGAGGGCGTCCCCTTGGCGGCGGACGCTCGCCTCTGCGACTGCCTGACCAGCGGCGAGACGGTCATAATTGCGCCCACCGTCCACAAGCCAAACCGACGGCAAGGGCAAGCGTCCGAGTCCCACCGTCCACAAGCCAAACCGACGGCAAGGGCAAGCGTCCGAGTCCCACCACCGAGTTGAGCAGGGAAGAATGTGAGTTGTCGCTTTTGCTTCTTGAGGAGACGCAGGAGAAACGCATAATTCAGAATATGCGATCGTAGACTTGAACGGGCTTGCTTGTGTGCATGTAGAATTGCGACCCATCGCAGACTTGAACGAGCTCCTCGCGTGCGTGCGTGCGTGCGTGCGTGCGTGCGCACCCATGCGGGACTGCAAGGGTCCCTCACTCGCTCGCAGTCAGTAAATCTCTTGCTGCCTTGCTCGTCAGCTCAATGATGCGCAAGTGTCCTGAGAAGAGACTGTGCCACCGCCTATGCTGTGACTTGGACCTGCATGTGATCTTGCTCCACCCGCTCGGCTCTCTTCCTCTCTTTCTTTGGCTTTTTCGCATCGCCGTCATCTTGGGCTCGAAGCGCGTCAGTGAGCGCTGTGGACACGGGCGACTCCGGCGGCTCCTGCTGCCTGCACAGCGCGGCTTACCTATCCTTGATAGGCGCCGAGGAGCACTTGAGCAGCTCCAGCAGGCTCAGCGCCCCGCCGTGCATCTGCAGCAGCGCCGCCGTGTCGTTCGGCTGCCACAGCGGCACGGGCGTGGCGGCGGCTGCCGCCAGCCTCGGCCCGCGTCTCCTCACGCCGCGCGCCGCCTCCTCCGCGCCGAGCGCCGCCAGCCCGCGCCGCGCGGGCGCGCCGGCCCTCCGCGCCAGCCCCATCCCCCTCGCCATGCGCGCCAGGGTCGCCATGCCGGGCCCCGCGGCGCAGCCTCGCGCAGCCCAGCGCAGCCCAGCGCGGCGCGGCGCAGCGCGGCGCAGCGCAGCGCGCGACCGGCCCGAGCGCGCGCGGGCGGCGGCGCCTCGCTTCGGAGTCTGCTTTGAATTTCAAATGGGCGCCGCGGCGCCGCGTTTGAACGCGGCGGCGCATCCTCATGAATGGACGGCTGCGAGAGCGCAGGCTGGCCAAGCAAAGCGATCAAAGCAAATCAAATCAAAGCAAAGCAGAGCAAAGCAAATCAAATCGCATCGCAGGCGCTGCAGCGGAGCGCAGGCAGCCCAGTCGGTGGAGCGCCAGCCGGGATGCTGGCGCGCGCGGCGGGCGCGGGCGCGCGGCGCGCGGCGCGCGGCGGCGCGGCGGCGGCGCAGATGCGCGCGCTGCGGCCCGGCCGCCGCCTGGCGGCGGAGATGCGCGCGATGCGCGTGCGGCCGCAGCAGCAGGCGCTCGCCATGAGCATGCGCACGGCGGCGCCGGCCGTGGCCACGGCCGGCGTCGACGTGCTGCTGCGCATCGACGCGCTGCTCAACTCAACAAGCGAGGACGATGATGGCACGTAAGTACGTGGGCGACGGCGGGAAGGGAGGGCTGGCTGGCCTGCGGTCAGGTCGCGCCCGCGAATCGGCGCAGCGCAGCAGGGGTGCAGGTCGCGCGCCGCCGGCCAGCTCGCGGCGCTCCTTTCTGTGCAGGCCTCGCTACCGCGCAAGTCACGACGGAGGACTCACGGCCGCTCGCTTCGCTGCTCTCGCCAGTTAGATAGTCCAGTGATGCCTCGCTGCACAAGCACTTGACGATGAGGAGGCCAGCCTGCAACCAAGGAACGACAGGCCAGGCCAGGCCAGGACAGGACAAGTCAGGACAGGCCAGACTCGGCAGCGCATTCACGCACCTTCACGGCTGTCTACTACTTGCCTGTCTGCTGTACGCGGAAGCGAGTGCCTTGATGATGCTGGTGGCTCATGGTGAGACCTGCCATCGAGGCATTGCTCCCGTGTACGCGAGCTTCGGCCCAGCCAACGTCAAGCTCTCTTCGGCCCAGCCAACGTCAAGCTCTCTCTGGCTCTGCCTTCCTCCCTCTCTCTCTCTCTCTCTCTCTCGTCACCTGCAAACTACACACATACACACTACACACTTCTACACTGCTCGCACGGTCTTCGAGGTAGCCTTTGACACACTTTAATGATGATGCTGATGATGCTGCTGATGATGATTACAAGACAATGGCCAGCCACGTAGGTTCGCCTGCCGTTTTGCTCAGACCCCGTAGAAAACGCCTGTACGACTCGTCGCGCGCCGCGATGGAAGCGCATTGCATGAGCACGCCGGCTCCTGAGCACGCCGGCTCCTCCGCAGCCTCCAGCTGGCACAGTGCGTCCTTCGCGTCCATGTCAATGCTAGATTTACACGAGAGCCGCATTTTGGGCGCGATGATCTGGCTGCCGTGCGCACCCGGTTTCAATCAACTCTATTATAAACCCCGCCACGATCCGGCGCAAGCTCAGGTCGCGTCCAGCGCCGCGGATGCCTCGTGGAACAGCACGGCGCAAGGAGCGCGAAATTGCGCGCTCTCGCGCGCGATGGATCTCGCTCGTGCGAGCTATCCGCTCTCGTCGCGCTCGTCGCGCTCCGGGTCGCCCGGTGGCAAGAGCCAGGCGCGCACAAAGGAGGAGAAGCTCACGTCGGCGCGCGACGCGGCGTCAAGCGCCGCGTACGCCTCGCGGCACGGCGCGATAAGCGCGCGGTGGCGCTCCAAATGGAAACGTAGAAGCACGTCCTCGAGCGCGGGCTCGTCCGCCGCCTCCAGCCGACGCAGCACGTCCGCGGCGTCCGCGTCATTGTACATGTGCGCGACGATCTCGCGCGGGCCCATGCCCTGGCGCGCCGCCAACTCGCGCACCGTCTGACGCAGCTTGCAGCGCACACGCCAAAAGCCCTGGTCCACCTCATTGCGCAGGATGCGAAAGAAGACCGCAATGTCCGCGTCGTAATCCGCGAGCCGCGCCATGGCCGAGACCAGGTGGCCCGCCTCGGCGGCCATGCGCGCGCGGTCCTGGCCGTGCTTGCACTTGAGGAAGCGGAAGAGCTCCACCTCCATGTCCACCGCAGCGTCCTCCGCGTGGCCGTGCCAGAGCGCGTCGATCACCGTCTTGACGCGAGCGATCTCGGAGCGCCGCGCGCTGCGCGCCTGCATGAGCGCCAGCTTCTGCAGCTGCGCTTGCACCTCTGCGCCCGTCGCCGTCGGCGCCGCCGCAGCGCACGCCTCCAGGCAGTACCGCACCAGCTGCGCCGTCGCGTCCGCGTCCTCGCCCACGCCGGCCGCCGACCGCTCCAGCACCGCGCCTGTCGCGGCGTCAAAGTCCGCGCTCTGCACGCCCGCGGCGCCACACACCACGGCGCTGTCGTAGCACGCCTTGAGCAGCTCGCACTCGGCCGCGCCCACGGGCCTCTGCTCGCCGCCCTTGGCTCCAAAAACGGCCGTCCACGCCGGCGCCGCTGGCCTCTGCGTCGCCGTCGCCGTGCTCCTCGTGCCCGCGGGCCTCGTCGCCGGCCCGCTCGCCGCCGCGCGCGCCCTCGCCCTGCCGCTCGCCGCGCGCCGCGTCGCCGCCGGCGCCGCCGCCGCAGCCCGCTGCCGCTGCCGCCGCATGGCCGCCGCCTTGTCGCCGGCGCCGCCCGCGCCGCCCGCGCGCAGGTTGTTGCGGTCGCTCAGCTCGCGCGCGAACATCCCGCCCGCGCGCCGCGCGCCGCCCGCGCGTCGGTCCCGGGCGCGGGTGGGTCGTGTTCGGGTCTGCGGCATCTTTCCTCGCTCCTCGTCATGGCATCTGCAACGCAACGTCCGAGTCCGGGTTCCACCTTCAAAGTTCAAGTTGCGAACCACGGTCACCGTGCCCCCACGGCGTGCTGTGCTGCATGGCACGGCGCTCGCGTGCAGTGCTTTGCAGCGTATGTCCGCGCGGCGCGTGGCTTGGCCTGCCTGCTCTAGGGCTAGCAAGGAGCGGTCGGGAGGTGAGGTTCATTGGAAGGCGAAGACCAGTCGCGCAGAACTGAGAACTTGTGCCATGCCATGTGCCATGCTGGTGCATGCTAGTCGTGCTTCCGAGCAAGCTCTGATCCTTTGTTTGCAGCGCATCGCCGCGTCACAGGCCTACCAGGACTCGGCGAGCAGGGAGGGTTGGTGATGGGCGAAGACTCGTGGTCAAGACTATGCAGAGCTGCTTGCAAGGCGCCCATGCACCACACTGCAGAAGCCACGCAGGGCATGCGCGTCATGTACAGTCAGTACGCTCTTGCTGTGCAACGTCGAGCGCCCGACTGCAAGGGTGTTGTTGACCTCTGACTTCTGGCGTGGCTTCGACGGGCCCTGACACTAACTCCAACGCCGCCACGCGTCTTCGGCCAGGCGGAAGTGAATAATGCTTGGCCTCGGAGCCTCGGAACGTGACTTCTCGTGCCCAAGGCGGCCAAGATGGACACACACAGGCTGAGAGAGAGTGACAGCCTGACAGAAGTGAGTGAGCGAGGCTGGACACAAACGCGCTTGGCGGCCGCCGCGGGGCGCTGCCGGTGCGGCGAGCAGCGGAGATGAGGGCCCTCGCGGCGAGGGTGACGACGTCCGCGCCATCGCCATCGCGCAGGCTGAGGCTCCTGTTGACTGGGAGCATGCTCGTCGTGGCGAGCCTCGCCAGCCTGTGCCACATGGTGCTCCTCACGTGGCAGCAGCCGCTCGAGGCGACCTACAGCGTGCGAGCGACGCTGCGAGCGACGCAGCTGCAGGTTGCGCCCCGCCAGGACGCCCCAACGGCAGATGCGGCGCCAACGACGCTCTCGTCGCTGTCGTCCGGAGCTGCGCTGCCAACAAGAACAGCTGCAGCAGCAGCGACCGCAAGAACAAAACAATCAATGCCAACGCCAACGCCTGCATCAGCCTTGCGTGGGGGCGGGCGGGCCGAGACCGCGCTCGCGACGCGCCGCACACACTCCTGGGACGACCTTCGCGTGGAGGGTTCCTCCACGTGCGACCAAAAGTTCGGATGGCCGGCGTGGCGTGCGTGGGACGCGAAGCGCGAGGATTTCATCCGGCCAGGGCTCCTGACATGTCGCGTGACGCGCCTGCCGAACCAGGGAGCCGTCACGGCTCCGCATACGCTGTGCAACGCTTCGCAGCTGGTGGTGGACCCGACCAAGGCGAAGCCGGCGCTCTGCCCGCGCCACCGACCTGGCTACCGATGTACCTCCAAGACCTACTTTCACTACGATCGGGGTGCTTTCGGCGTGTTGCCGACCGCGCCTGGCAAGTGCGAGCGCACGCCTGCCTTCCAGAGCGAGCGTTTCCCACGGGATCATCTGCGCGACATCTTCTCGGCCTTCGACTGCCTGGCGCCAAGTCAGGCCGAGGTAAAGATACAGCCCACGCCACTCGAGGACGCCAGCCTCGTCCTCCTCGTCACGCGAGAACACGGCGAGCACCGGAACGTCTTTCACGTGATGACGGACCTCTTGAATGCGTACTTAACGACTGCCATCCTCGACGTCCCGCTAGCAAGGACGGCGGTCCTGCTCCTGGATGCACACGAGGCATCTCCCCTCGATCAGTTTTGGAGCCTCATCTTCGGGGGTGGTGTGGCGCGCATGTCCAGCCTGAAGGGCCCTACGCTCTTTCCGCGCGCAGCCTTCGTGCCGCCAGGGTACTCCTCGTTGCTGTATCGCGAGCTATCCGACGAGGGCGACATCTGCTCGGCGCCGGAGGGCGGCGTGGCGCTGTATCGTGCCTTTCGGGACCACGTCGTGAGCAGCCTCAGCAGCGCACCTCCGCCACGCGAGCGCGGCGCCATCACCAAGCCGCGCGTACTTTTGATCTCTCGCCGCCCAATCCCCGAGCGCTTCGTTGGTCGACAGATGACCAATGAAGAAGAGCTCTTCGCCGCTTTACGGCAGGTCAAAGAGCTCGAAGTCGAGCGCGTCGACCTCGCGGACCTCTCGCTGGAAGCTCAGGTCGTAGCCATGGCCGACGCCGACGTGGTTGTCGCCATGCACGGCGCGGGCCTCGCGCACATCGCTTGGCTGCCGCCTCATGGCGCCGTCCTCGAGCTTTGGCCTCGACAGGACATGGGCTGGCGCTGCTTCCGCCACCTCGCCAACATATTTGGCCTTCGCTACGACTCCTGGGTCAACACCCGCTACCCCACCGGCTTTAGCAAGACCTCCACCGGCGACTTTACCGTAATCGACGTCGAGACCGTTGTCGCCAAAGTCTCCGCACTCGCAATGTCTGAACATCGATTGTAATTGAGAAATAAATAGGCTCGCTCTGTGCTGCAGCCGTGCCGCTTGCGCGGCTTGCTCTCCCTCTAGCCCTCCTGAAGCTTCGTTGCAGTTTTGCTCGGCCTGCGCTTGCGCACGCGTGCAAGGATGCGGCTAGGTCGCTCGTGACTTCGTCGCCACGGGACCAGACGGGCCGCTGCGCGTGCCGCCGCTCGCGCGCTGCTGCACGAGGCAGGCGAACCCCGACCCGAAGCGCGGGCCCGTTTTGCAATGCGAGCGCAACGATGCAATCGTTGCATAATTTTCGTGTCTGGGTGGCCCGCGCCGAGTGACTCCAAGTAGATGCTCTCAACCTCCTCGAGGCACGGGATCCGAATCGCCAAACTTTATTCGTGGCACCGAAGCGCCTCCTCGTAGCGGCCCTGGGCCTGGTGCACCAGCCCCATGTTGTTGAGCGTGGTCGCCACTGAAGGATGCCGCGGCCCGAGGGCTTCTTGCTTGATCGACAAACTTTCCTCGTAGCACCGCAGCGCCTCCTCGTAGCGGCCCTGGGCCTGGTGCACGCCACCCATGTTGTTGAGCGTGGTCGCCACGGAAGGATGCCGCGGCCCGAGTTTGTCCATGCGAATCTCCATGGCCTCGCGATAGTACTGCAAGGCGCCTTCGTTGTCGGCTTGAGTCAACAGCAAGTACCCGACTTGCGCAAGCACGAGTGCCATCTGGAGCATGTCGCCGCCTTGGCGCCGGGTCTCGTCGACCTTGCCGCGCGCGATGCCGGTAAGCCAGTCGCGCTGGCGGCCCTGCACCTCCGCGTTCAGCGTGGTGGATCCGTCCGGGAGCTTATCGTTGACGGCGGCGTCGATCATGGCCTTGTCTTCGGCCTTCCAGCACTGCGCCTTGCGCATGTCCATGTTGCGGGCCATGATGGTGGCGATGTTGCTTGGCTTCTCCAGGAGCGTCGCGATGAAGCGCTTCTCCTGGCCGGCTGCGTAGATGACGTGAAAGGGGCGGCCGCTGCGGACGGCTCCGCACATCTCCCAGACGCACCATGCGCGCTTGAGGGCTCGTCCAAGCGGTCGAAGAAGATGGGTGCTTCGCTGAATCGGGTGATGCCCACGCTGACGCTGCAAAAGGCGGTGATCTTGGCTTCCTGCATGAGGTAGCCCGTGTTTCGCTGCTTGCTCTGCTCGTACCTCCCCGTCCGCGTCTGCAGGCAGCTCTGGTAGCTCTGCCAAGCCTCTGCAAGGCCAGCCACTGCAGGCCAGCCAGCGGCGGCACGCGCCATGTTTGCTGGACACGCATCGCCACGCGCGGCGGCCCGTTCTCCGACTTGGTTCGGACTTTTGCCTGCCCGTGCGGCGCCTTACCACGCGGGCTTGGCGAGGCAGCATTCGCAAGCGCAGCGTGGGCTCAGCCTGGCGCGACCGCTGACATCGGCCGCCCCCTCGCCAACGCAGGCAGCGAGGCCGGCGCGAGCTTGGTGCAGGCAGCACGGCGCGAGCGCAGCGCGCCTGGTCCCGAGCAGGCGCCTCGGACCTCGGCCTCGCACGCTGCGCCCAGGGCAGCCAGGCCAGCGGCGACCACGCCACTCGGCGCACCTTGCTGAGGCGGGCGCAACCATGCCCGCCGGGCCTCGCCGACGGCCTTGGCTGGCGCGCAAGCAGACCTGGAGCAGCCCTTGCCTCGCGTCGTCTCACAAGCAGACACCTATGACCCTGGCCTCAGGCGCGAAAACGCTGGGCGGCGCTGCCAAGCGAGAGCACGTCGGCGGCCAGGCCCGCTGCCAACATGCTCGCCGGGCGGCAAGCGAGAAGGATGACGAAGCGTTTTGAGAAGGTTCATTAGCTACAGATTCTCGCGGCAGCGGCGAATCCATCCCTGCAGATTCTGCGTTTTTGGGTGGCCCGCGCCGAGCGACTCCAAGTAGATGCTCTCAGCTTCCTCCAGGAGCGGGAGCGCGGTCCTCCATGCCTTGCGCTCGCAATGCAGCGCGGCAATGTTCCAGAGCGTGGTCGCCACGTTAGGATGCCGAGGCCCGAGGGCTTCTCTGCTGATCGACAAACTTTCCTCGTAGCACCGCAGCGCCTCCTCGTAGCGGCCCTGGGCCTTGTGCACTGTACCCATGTTGTTGAGCGTGGTCGCCACGTCAGGATGCTGCGGCCCGAGGGCTTCTCTGTTGATCGACAAACTTTCCTCGTAGCACCGCAGCGCCTCCTCGTAGCGGCCCTGGGCCTTGTGCACGCTACCCATGTTGTTGAGCGTGGTCGCCACGTCAGGATGCCGCGGCCCGAGGGCTTCTTTGCTGATCGACAAACTTTCCTCGTAGCACCGCAGCGCCTCCTCGTAGCGGCCCTGGGCCTTGTGGACCACTCCCATGTTGTTGAGCGTGGTCGCCACTGAAGGATGCCGCGGCCCGAGGGCTTCTTGCCGAATCGACAAACTTTCCTCGTAGCACCGCAGCGCCTCCTCGTAGCGGCCCTGGTTCCCGTACACGCTCCCCATGCCGACGAGCGTGGTCCCCACCTCAGGATGCCGCGGCCCGAGTTTGTCCTTGTAAATCTCCATGGCCTCGCGATAGTACTGCAAGGCGCCTTCGTAATCGGCTTGCTCACCCACCAAGAACCCGACTTGCGCAAGCACTCGTCCCATCTGGAGCATGTCGCCGCCTTGGCGCCGGGTCTCGTCGATCTTGCCGCGCGCGATGCCGGTCAGCCAGTCGCGCTGGCGGCCCTGCACCTCCGCGTTCAGCGTGGTGTATCCGTCCGGGAGCTTGTCGTTGACGGCGGCGTCGATCATGGCCTTGTCTGCGGCCTTCCAGCACTGCGCCTTGCGCATGTCCATGTTGCGGGCCATGATGGTGGCGATGTTGCTTGGCTTCTCCAGGAGCGTCTCGATGAAGCGCTTCTCCTGGCCGGCTGCGTAGATGACGTGAAAGGGGCGGCCGCTGCGGACGGCTCCGCACATCTCCCAGACGCACCATGCGCGCTTGAGGGCTCGTCCAAGCGGTCGAAGAAGATGGGTGCTTCGCTGAATCGGGTGATGCCCACGCTGACGCTGCAAAAGGCGGTGATCTTGGCTTCCTGCATGAGGTAGCCCGTGTTTCGCTGCTTGCTCTGCTCGTACCTCCCCGTCCGCGTCTGCAGGCAGCTCTGGTAGCTCTGCCAAGCCTCTGCAAGGCCAGCCACTGCAGGCCAGCCAGCGGCGGCACGCGCCATGTTTGCTGGACACGCATCGCCACGCGCGGCGGCCCGTTCTCCGACTTGGTTCGGACTTTTGCCTGCCCGTGCGGCGCCTTACCACGCGGGCTTGGCGAGGCAGCATTCGCAAGCGCAGCGTGGGCTCAGCCTGGCGCGACCGCTGACATCGGCCGCCCCCTCGCCAACGCAGGCAGCGAGGCCGGCGCGAGCTTGGTGCAGGCAGCACGGCGCGAGCGCAGCGCGCCTGGTCCCGAGCAGGCGCCTCGGACCTCGGCCTCGCACGCTGCGCCCAGGGCAGCCAGGCCAGCGGCGACCACGCCACTCGGCGCACCTTGCTGAGGCGGGCGCAACCATGCCCGCCGGGCCTCGCCGACGGCCTTGGCTGGCGCGCAAGCAGACCTGGAGCAGCCCTTGCCTCGCGTCGTCTCACAAGCAGACACCTATGACCCTGGCCTCAGGCGCGAAAACGCTGGGCGGCGCTGCCAAGCGAGAGCACGTCGGCGGCCAGGCCCGCTGCCAACATGCTCGCCGGGCGGCAAGCGAGAAGGATGACGAAGCGTTTTGAGAAGGTTCATTAGCTACAGATTCTCGCGGCAGCGGCGAATCCATCCCTGCAGATTCTGCGTTTTTGGGTGGCCCGCGCCGAGCGACTCCAAGTAGATGCTCTCAGCTTCCTCCAGGAG